>JBCEWC010001500.1:0-40655 GCA_038996855.1 Solanum aculeatissimum | reverse complement strand
CATGGTTAAGTTTTGGTAGCCACGGGTTGAGTTTAAGTGGCCGAACGCAAAATGGGCTAGTTGGTGGCCTAAAGGGACAATTTTGGCAGTGTAAGTTAAACGGTCACAACTTATTATGTGGGATGAACCATGTGGTCTAATACATATAAAATTGAATATCTTGGAGGTAGCTTCGCAACGCAACTAGTTTCAATCAATTCAGAGTTCGGATGAGGGAGATATGAACCAAACAGTGAGACTATCTGAAATTCGGAAGACATTGGAGATAGGCTCAGAAAAGTGGCCAAGGACAAGCCCACGGTTCGTAAAAATTGTCACGGCTCGTGTGGGGTGTCTTGAAGTGTTCCAGTGAGCTAGGGGTGGCCAGGAACCACACCATAAACCAAGTCCTAAGCCACGGAACCTCAAACGGTCCGTTAGAGCTTGGACGAGCTGTGAACTGTCCCGTGAAGTGGGACTGTGGCTTGGCCAGGCTGTGGATAGCCTAGGAGGCTAAGGAAAGGCTCACGGGAACCTGAGACGGACCGTTGACCTCCAGACGGTCCGTGAGAAGGGTCCGTCAAGTCGTCCAGAAAGACTTCTGAGAGTTCGCGCTGAAAATTTGGCTAAGTATGGTGAGATGGTGGGTTGGACGGGCCGTGTATAGTGAGAAGGGAACTGTAGCAGCCATATCACATTGTTTAGTTCTGGAAAGTTACGTTTTATTAAGGGTAATTTTGGGATTTTGCCTTTTCCTAAGCCTCTTTTAAGCCCCTAAGGTCCCCAAATCCGTATAAACATTACGTAAACCGTAAACCTTCACTCAAAACACTCTCAAGGTTTCCATTGATTCCTCTCAAGTTCTTGAGCACCATTGTTGAAGATTCAAAGGAAATTCGGGGAAAACGATCAATTCTTAATTCTCTACGCAACCCAAGTGTTTGTTATAAGGTATGTAGGTGTTAAATTTGTGGGTACTTCCACCCATGAAGCCCAAGAACCCTAAACCTTTAAATTATGAATTTTTTTACGTTTTACTTAGTTATGGATTCTCTTGATTTTGTTAAAATCACTTGACGTTTGGTATTCACTATAGACTTTAGGGTACTTCATTGTGAAATTACTCTTGAAACTTATGATTTACTCCATTAAAGTTTGAAGAACTAGTATTGCATGTATTTGTCTTGAATTTTGATGCATGGGTAAGTCTTGTTGGGTTTTACTTTGAAATTTGTATATGAATTTGATGAAGTAAAGTTTGAATTGTAAATTGAAGTTTTGAATTCCGTTACCCATGCTTTGATGCATTCGTTCATGCATTGCATTGGATAAGATTATGATGAAACTCTTATTTTGGGAAATTCTTGATATGAATTTAGATATGTCTAGTTGTTTTGGTTTGGATTTTGTTAGAATGAGCTACATCCTATTGCATTGGTTTTGAATGGTTTGGAAACTCTTGATTTGGTTTGAAGTCTATTGACTTGAGACGTTTACATTTTGGAAAGTTTGTGAAAGGAATTGGTATGTATATATGTATTCCCGTGGGATCCAACTTAGTACCGAGGGATTGGGTAGTAAGTTGGCTATCCCCAAGGGCCCCACCCCTTTCCGTCAAACCCTGTGCGCACCATGGGATTTCCCCAGATTGGGAGCTTTGTTTTGATACCCCTTCTTTAAGGGAGTTTTGGGATCTAGTTGGCAAGTAGTCCGTTCCGAGTGGTAGCTCACTTGGTCCTACTTTGAGTCGGTTGAGGTCAATCCCCGAAATTATAATATTGATAGGTTGCATTTCATGCATCATGGCATAAACATCTTGTTATATATATTCTATTGGCTAAGTGCACTTCTTTCGAATCAAGTGTCCCTTTGTCATGTTGTAGTTACGCTCCCATGTCATATGCATTGCATGCCCGCATACTTAGTTCTTTATTGTGCTAACCGATACTTTTGTCTACATTTTCTAATCATGTAGGTGCAGGTGACGAGTTCTATCTACCTACCGACGAGCTCTTATTTAGAAGCTATCTCTTGTGGTGACCCCTTCTTCCATGGGCAATATCCGACTTTCCTCTAGCCTTTAGTAGTTTATTTTTGTTTTAGTTGAACTTTTGAGGGTGAGCCCAGACTTGTCGTGGCCCCCGTCACTCCAGTAGAGGCATGTGTTGGACCTATGACGCTATTGTTATGTTATGTGTTGACTTAAGTTTGGTATTTAATCATGATTAGTATATTGAACTTGTTATTGAAATTTTTGAATCTATTAATTTATGGGTTATGCTTCTACACTCTTTGAGTAAAGGGTTAGTTTGGTACTATGATGGCTTGATCGAGACCCCTCGGGTTCTCCTTCGCCATGTCACACCTAGACCCCCTAACCGGGTCGTGACAGAGACCCATGTATGAGTTCTCCTACGGATCATACATCATTCCACAACTTGTGGAATAAGTTTCGTGGCTTGATGATTCAAAAATCAGCTTTCTGAATATTTGAGTCACGAGATAGCAGACCACTCGTTGTCTCAGTTAAGACCCATACAACATGGTCCGTAGATTGAGTTCCAAAAAATCAAGATTTATGAACCTTGACTCAGGAGATACCAGATGACCCGTAAGTGGAACTACGACCCATAGATGGGGTTTTGTGGTTCCACTTGGTAGTTTTTAAGAGGGTATTCTTGTCTATTCCTACCCTTTTTATTAAAACCTACGACCTTCTGGACTTAATTTATGTCCCTTATCGGTGCCCAACGTGTATTATTCTTCATTATACACTTAGAAAATCTTGAGAGCATCGAAGGAGGGAGAAAAAGCGAGGGTTTTTGAGTTCAAGTTGATCGTCCTTTACCTTGGCAAGTTTAGGACGGGCATGACAATGACGTCGTCTTTTTTGTATATCACTAAATTAAAGGTGGTGGGAGTTATATCGGTTAGAGAAACATCCAACCAACATTTGATTGAGCATATCCTGTTTAAACTAAGTTACATACTACTAAGTCTATATTCAAAGCATGGTTTTAAACTTTAAACTTGCATATTCATTGAGTTGAGTTATGAGCTATTGAGTTGAGGAGTTGAGTTGATAGATTGAGTCTGAGCTTTACTTGTTTACTTTAGCCATTCGTACATACTAGTATATTCCATGTACTGACGTCCCCGTTTGGGCCTACATCGTTGATGATGCAGACACAGGTGATAAAGGTTTTCAACACGTGCACCGTTGAAGTCTAGAGTTCTGGTTTGAGAATTGGTGAGCCCTCCCTGCTTTTCGGAGGAGCTTTTCTTTTCTTTCTTTATTTGAGTATTAGTATTAATTCTGTTGAGGTAGCCTAGGGTTTGTCTTGGCACCTTCTAGATGGATAGAGGCTTCATAGACATTGAGTAGAGATAGTTCGATTGTTATTTCATTTCCAAATTTGATCATTGGAAACTATATTTTTAGAAGAGTTATATTTATCTATTTGATGTCTTTTCTTGAGTATTTCTTCCATTGTTGAGTATGATGTGATGATGAGGTTAGGTGGTTCTCTTGGAGAATCAACAATGGTTCTTAAAGTGTCGGCCATGTCGAGGGTACCTCCCGGGGCGTGACAATCGCTTCCTACCTCATAGATAATCACGCATGCTCCAAATCCACTCCACGGTAGCTATCCGCGCCCAAAGCATCTCCAATTACTGCTACACTGTTAAATTATCGATCCACACGACAAATTGACTGTTTTGATATCAAGAACATAATGTTCAAAGCCGGTCCCAAAATCAGATAAAAAATGGGATTGTGGGACCCACGATGTAAATCTTGAAATCAACTTCTAAAAAGGTTTCAAATATAACTGGTAACTTTTACCCCAAAATGAGGATTCAAGGCTCGAAATGAAATAAATTGATTCATATGATGAAACTCAATCAAAGGGAAATTTCAAGAAAGGGACAATAGCTGTAATAGCAATATTACCGCCGACGAAGCCCCCAACATACTTTACAGCCACACCACCACGTTTCCACGAACCCGTCCCCAATTTGGACTCTTGAATCACTAGAATCGGATATGTATAGCTCAAGAAATCACTTTCCGAAAATTCCCAAAAATCCAGTCTGCAATTGGCACATGGCATCAGTTAAATTCGCAAATTAATCAGAAATGGATGGTCTGAAATGAATTCCAACAATACTACGTTGTTCTCCTCGAAAAACCACACAATATAGCTTCAAAAATTACCAAAAGCGAACTCAAAATGAAGGAGAAAATAAGTCGCAAAACATCCAAAAACTATGATCATGTAATGACCATGGCAGCATGTATAAACAAGATTTAAGCTCAAACTAAGCTCTCAAATCGGTTTTCCGAGCACACCAACGTGATTCTCGATAAAAATCTCGTAGAATAGGCTTTTGAATCACTTAAGTCGGAGGCTCCTAGCTCAATATTACCTTCTGAAGTTGAGGAATAAGCTGAAATGAGGCTTTTTAAAAGTCCAAATCTAGTCACCAAAAAGTCCAAATCTGGTCCCTAAAAGGGTTTCACCAGATTCAACTTTTCCAGTTTTTTTAAAGTCTCCGAACGAACCCTCAAAATTCATTTGGAACCTCACAAAACTAAACCACATATGCTACCTCATCAAATTTGGTATTCCAAACTCAGTTTAGTCGAATTTTTCAATAGATATCGTCATGACTAAATGTGGGTCCCACTCCAGAGGTCATTTTTAACCAAATTCCATCGAGGGGCTCAAAATGAGTCTGAAAGCCTTAGGAGTCTTATGAAAAGTCATTTTAGGCCAAACTTGACATTTTGGAGCTAACCGTGCTATCAGAATTTCCATCCGGGTGCATTTTAAAAAAATATTGACCAAAGTCAACTTTGGTTCAAATGTCAACTTCCAAAATGCTAAATGGACTAAACTTGCACCATAGGTCTCGATGCTCGAACGTACTATGTTTGTAGCCTAATTTGACCATTCCAGAGCTGAGGGAACTATCAAAATTCCAATATGAGGCCATATTCCTAGAATTTTGACCAAAGTCAATCATTTAAATTCCTGAAACTCCAAAGCACAAAAATTGGCATAAAAACCAAATGAATGAATAAGCAACGAGTTATTAGTTCCAGCAAGTCATAAATGACCTGAGGTCGCTACAAGAAAGCTCTAAACGCTGAACAAGGTGAAGATAAAATAACCTGGTGGGTCACTACACCCTTTTTGCCTGGAAGTATGTATGTCTCAAAGAAAAGGAAAGTGGTTGACTTGATGCTCTCCAGAAAGACCCAAAAATAGCCGAGGATGTAGAGTTAGAACTACCCTATTTTCATCCCCTATCTCACCTTCTTTTCCTATGTCGACTTTGTCATTTGTTCACTAATGGTATAATTAGTCATAGTTTCCTTCTTCGTAGGGTTGTTTTACCTTCTCACGTAGATTGATCGTCTGGATGGACTTTTGTTTTGTGTACAAGAAGGTCTTTACCGATTCCTATCAATATAGTGCATCTCATAGTAGAAAGGCATGAAAAGTGGAGTCTTTTATCGTAGGGATCAATTGATAGATATTTTTCTTGAGGAATAGAATTCAAGATGTGCGCTTTTTTCATTCGTTGTGTGCTAACTGGATGCATACTCGCATGATCAGTCGATGGATGGGAAAATTGCGTGAATGATGAGACCAACCTAACCCAAAGTCAAGGATCTTCCCTTTCTTACTGCGAATCTTGATAACAACTACATCTCTTACTACTTCTGATCTTTGTAGGGGCATATTTTGTACTGTTTTTTTTATCCTATCTCACCAATATGAGTATATCAATGGTTCCTAGCTCCTATGATTCGAATACATATTAATTCTCAAGCCCTGCTATTATCTGCTACATTTAAATGGGTCTGATGATGAATCATTTTTAATCCATTCTTTGAATGCAAAGGACAAAGAGAAAAAGAAATATTTTTGTCCAGAAAAAAAGAACCATGCAGTTTTGTTTCATATCTAAGAGCCCTTTCTACATTTTTTTTATTACTTTACGAAATAATTAATTGAGTTTGTATAAGCATTTTCGATGTTGCTAGTGAAATAGCTCTTCTTGCTATATTTTTTGTTACTCCACCATTTCATAATGTATTTGTCCCAGTTTAAAAACAGAAGAATACCTACATGAAAGACTAATCTAATCCATAAGGATGTACTAGAAAATACAAAATTTTTGTTACTTGACCAGCCACCTGGAGAAGCAAATACAATTGGAACGCTAAGTAGCGATTAATGCAGAAAGATCCAATTGGAAAGTAAGAGTAATGCTTTTAATCTTCCACGCTACCAACAAATAAACTATGTATCATTTGATCCCTCTATCAGCCAAAAAATATTAATTGTGATAAAATATGTCATCAAGGATTTTACTTGATCACGAATCCATTGATTCTATATATATAACTTATTACTACTTTCAGTTTGGCTTTTTATTCAATGGATTGGGATAGGGGAAATGAAATTTTCTTTTTAATTTCACAAATGGACATGCTAGATCATATATCTATGTAAGGATAGATAGAACGATCAGTGAATTCGCTCCTGAGATCTTTCTACAGATAGTGGGGGTATTCTTGGCTGGAAGCATAAATGAGTTGTCTCCTCTTTTATGAATCTTTCTATAGGTAGAATTACTGTGAGTGGTCTAAAATTTGACCCTTATTTCTTTCTTCATATTTTAAAGGGGAGAAAAACCCTTTTTTGCTCCCTCTACCGATAGAAAAAGAGCACTCATGTCATCGTTTCAGTGACTCATAAGACGTCCTTCAGCTCAATCTTTTTCGTTCTTGAGAATGGTTGACACATCTACCAAAACCAAAATGATTATCCCTGCTCGATAGGTCTACATTAATCCCTGAATGTTGTCGGGAACTGTAAACTTCCCCTCCACTCTTGTAACTGTCATCTGTTATCTGCAAAGGAGGATATGCACCCCCCCCCCCCCCCCCGAGTGGATGAGAAATAGAGAATTTATCAGAGCAACCCTTTTGGTTCTAGGCCAAGGAGTCAACTTTCTCATATGAGCATTTGGTATATGTATCAGTCCGTGAAAGGGTTACTACTACTGAGGATCCTCCTCAATCTTAGATAGGTGTTTTGAGGGTTCACTACGGTTCATTGTTTTTCTTACACAGGAGGCTACTCTTTTCCGAAAGCTCCACCAGATCACCTACCTCTAGTCTCCGATTGCAGCAGTTTATTGCACAAAAAGACCAGGGCACAACCTCCCAAAGTGAGAAGCTCAACGAGTGTCAGATGAAAAGTCCCGCACATTATTAAGATCATATTGGCGTACTCTCCCAAAAAGAAACCCAGAAACTTATCCTATGGATCGTGGAAAGGAGTAGGAGTCATAAAAAGCTTTTGTAGAATATTCTGACACTTGGAATAATTTTCAGTGTCTTTGAAACCATGAACCCTTTTTACGGGTCATCGATGATTGTACGGGTCATATAATTGGCTCGTAGACCTGGTATTCAAAACTCAAAATTTTACTAAGTGTTGAGGGGATTGTTTAGGCCCCTTCTACGGTCCGTACATTTATCTAAGGGGACCAGATTGGCTCTTGGACTTTCTAGACTTATATGAGTTTGAACAATTATGGATGTTACAAAAATTCTCTGCTAGAAGTGTCATGGATGGTCATACTTGAAGGTATATCATGTTTATAGTCTTTCATCAAATAAATAACATTCATGAGTTTGAGTTTCATCACCTTCTATTAGTAAATTATAATTTATCTGTGCTTAATGCATGTATAGAGCATTACAAAAATCTAAAAATGGTAAATACGTGTTCATTGATGTATTATTAATTTAAGTTGAGTTCAAGTTTCACCATCTACTGCCAACAAAATATATGTGCATGCTTAAACAAATGTAATGATTAAAAAGGTGCACGGCAATACGAGAGGAGCACTTTGTAGATGTGTTTGCTCTATAGATAGTATTATGTGTTGCTAATTTTTTATGTGGAATTTTCGCCTCAACAAAAAATTTACACGGGTAATTCATGATTAAGATCACTGTAGTATATGAAGAGCACATTGTGAATCACAAATAAATAAAATTTCACACATTCTGACAATTTACTATCTAAAAAAATTAGTGAAAGTTTTCACACTTCAGAGGATTTATAGATCTAGAATTTATAAAAATAAGGTCTACAATGAATTAAGAGGAGTCAAATTACTACCATTCAACACAAACGTTTACATAATTAATTCATAAATAATCAAACTAAAATAGTCTTCAATTCTTTTACCAGAACGACAGTACTAAATAAAATAACCTTCATTTTTTTTCAACAAACAATAGTACTTGTAGTCTTCATAATTTGTCTACTCAGAACACCACTAGAAACCATAAAAATTAAAATTCTATGTTAAATAGCAGCGAATCATTTTTTTATTCATTGTTGGGATTGAAACTTGATCTTTCATGGAAAACTTGAACCTTTAAGTAAATCCCTTTGTCACATTTTCCTCTCACAAATTCACAGATGCGCTTGTCATTTTTTTCCACAAGGTTCAACCTACATAAGTTGCGACATCCTCCAACTAGCCACATTCTACCGTCGTTCCATTTATTGACACTTGCCTCAAATTCTCTGCCAGCAGAGTCATGAATGGTAATGCTTGAGTGAAGTTGAAGTTTATAGTCTCGCCACACATCCACTGGAATGTACTACAATTAGAAATTAAGATTTTGTTAAAAGAGAACGCAATAAGATTTAAACTATAAACAATTCACTAGAATATATAGTTGTAGACTTTAGTTACCAGTTTATTTGTCTCTTTTGCTTGTATTTTAGTTACAAAATAAGGATTTTTTAGCTGAGTTGCACGTCCACTTTTGAATATATCTGCACCATAATGGTCAGGAACGTCCCTCACCTTGCAAGCAGTGGCTTTTTGACATCCAGCTGAATCAAGAAAGTCAACTGGCTAGGTTCACAAACTAAAATATCATGAAAACTCATAACTGCTCCATCCTCTTCATTTTACTTGCTGATAATTTGTTGAACATGGACTTTAATAAAGAAGAAAAATTTTTGGCGTATATCTAATGGTGTTAGAAAATGATATTTAAATTTATATTTCTCCTTTTAAAAAAATTAATAAAATATTCCCTTAGGCTCATTCTCAACAAACCACATTTTAAAAATTAACTTATAGTCTTAAATATTTATGATCTTTATAAGACTATTAGATTATGTCCAAATATGCAAAGACAACATTTTTGCAGCAATATACTAACAAGAAAAGAATTAATTGCATATAAAATGAAACACGGGAATTCATATAAATATATTTAATAATTGTGTTTGCCTTTTGAACGTCTTGCTTTTTTCTGACATGTGCCAGCCTTTTCATTCTTTTCTTAATCTTCCTCCTCTCCTTTTGTCTTTTCATATTTTTTCTATTCCACATGTCTGCGTTTTGAACGCGGTGCCATTTCTTGAGTCTCTTCTTTCTCTTCCTTTTCTACCTCTTCTTTGATAACTTCTTCTTCTACCATGTAATCCTCAGCATTATCATCTTCACTAGAACCAATGTTGTTATTGTTAGCACAAGTCTTCCCTTTTGACTCTACAATCTTTTGATGTTCAACATTCATTTTTTCCTCCTTTTTACCTCCAACACCTTTCTTTACACATTCATTTGATCCAAGTAATTTAAAGTCAAATGTTCTTTTTCCATCATTATCAAATATTAAAAAGTCTCGAAATTCTAGAGTATTATCCTCAATAAACTTCTTCTATCCACACCGAAAATAATAATTTCTTCCTTGTTTGATCAGTCCTATAGGCCACATATTTCCAAATCGATCCCTAAGGATAACTTTTCTGGGTAACTTCTTGAAAATTGTATAACCTGTGGGGATTTTCTCAGAAGAAAAAGAAATTATACTTTTAAAAAACATAGAGATACACTAGAACAAGTTTCTTTAAAACAACCAATATAAGAAAATTTTCTTTTCAATAAACTCAAATTTTAGGACTTTCAAGCTTAGAACTAAACAATGTAACTATTTGAGGCGTTCTAAAAAATCTATTGAAAAGTTACCTCCGTCAACACTCATAATATGGTCATGTTGAAATAATACATGTAATTTATGACATCAAATGGATGAATATAATACTAGTACAAAATTAAGAGATTCAACATATATAAAATGCTAGCATAAAATCTACTTGTATCACACAAAGATAACTGCCTTCTTTTAACTTTATCTCCCCTTATTCACAACCTATTCTTCAAAAAGCATTACTTAAAATATTAAGAAAAAGAGTTAGCGAGAATAATAGATCAAATAATTGTATATTTACATAGCAAAAAAATGAGAGGAAAATAACACTTCAAATACTGTGAAAGACCATGGAATCTAAGTTCATATATATCTATCTTTTGTAGATTTAAATTTCACCAAGCATTTCTCATCCTATATTCTCTCCCGCAACACCAAATCAAGAAGAAAAAAATACAAAAAATAAAATCCTACAAGGAGGAAGTATACTTACCATCTGTTTTGCGCTAGTGGTAGGATTGAAAATCTTGAAGAAGCTCTTTTTCATGTTCACTTTTGTTGCCAAATAATAAGAGAATAGATTAATTTCCTGCACAACCTTAATCCTTTAAGCTTCTTTAATTTGAAGGAGTATCTTAATTTATAAAAGTGTGTGTATTTGTGTATATATAACAAAGAAGAAGAGTACAAAAGTTCACATGACTTAATTGAAATTTATTTTGGCTCAACATCATGTGGCTCAGTTTTCAAGAGATCCACACTTTCAACACATTACTTAACATCAATAATTTTTGTCATTTTTAGATTATTAATACCAATGGCTGACACATCTTGCGGCTCAGTGTTCAAGAGATCCATACTTTCAATACATTACTTAACACCAATAATTTTATCATTCTCTATTTGACACATCTTTTGGCTCAATTTTCGAGGGATCCACATTTTCAACACATTTTCTAACCCCAATAATTTTTTTTATTTTTTGTCACATTATTTAGCATTACCAACAGGTAACACAATAATAAAGTTAAATTATCTTATAATTCTTGTTCACATAATTGATCACTTTACCAACCTTATTCACATCATTAATCATTTTACCAGTCTTATTCACAGTAATTATCATTTTATCGGCCTTGTTTACACCATAAATTGTCATTGGAAACATAAATTTCTGAAAAATGCATCTGGCACATGAAAGTAACAAGCCTATATTTTTATACTTAAAAATGATAGTGTCGCAATTACAATCTATTTATATATAATAAAAGAGCACCATAAAATTTTGCGATTTTTTTAAAACTATAAGACTTGATGCTTCCATATTTTAAAATAAATTCAAAATAATCTAAATATGTAATTTCAAAAAGAAAAACTAGCGTATCACTTGAAAAATACTCAATTATTCTATTTTAATAAATATTAAAAATATTTTAAATCTATATTTCGAGGAAAAGAACACATGGTAACCCTACAAAATAAATAAAATTTTAGTCTATCCACAAATATTTTGACATAAAAATAGGGGATTTTAGTTTTTTTTTTCCATCATTATCTTCATATAGATAACTTCACCAAGAAGTCAGTCAATTTAAATGTTCAAAATTTTAAATGAAATATAAGTTCAACTCAAATTTTTTAATATCTTCAAATATAAAAAATAAAATAAGAAAAATAAATAACAAAATAATAAATTAGCATTGTTTATCCATGTATTAATTTTTCTAGAAAATTTCTCCTAAATAATAGGTACACATTAATACATGACACTCACTCCAAAGAACAAAACATGAAATTTAAACTCATTCTTTTATTGTTTCAAATTTCAAATAATAATTATTAAGGGTGGCTTGGGATAAGATCCTTAAAAGGACTTATGGAAGCAAAATGAAACTATTCAAGCCCAAAGAATTTAATACCAAGCTAAACCCAAGCATAGAATACGTAAGGGAAAACAGGCGCATACTTGATTGACAACAAACCAAGAATAAATCTTATCATGAAGATTAAGCCTATGAAGAGCGTGCAATTTAGAGAGAGAGTTAAACAACCTGATGAGCGAAATAACAGGTTTGAGGAAGAAGCATACTAATAATCAGAACATAGGCACAAAAATGAGAAAAATCAGAGTAAACTAAACCCAAAATAGACATGAACACCACAAATAAGAAGATACATGACTATGAACTTGGAATCCAAAAGGATTCATTGAGACAAAGTGAAACTAACTCAAGCTAAGAGAGCTCAATATCACGTTAAACTCAAGCATATAATACATAAGAGAAACAAATGGGCATATCAGTTGACGCTAAACTGAAAATAAACTTAACGTAAAATTAAAATGTATGAAAAGCATGTAACTCAGGAAAAGTTAAACAACCATTGAATTACAATAACGCTCCTAAGCTACCCGATTCAAAACAGTGAAAAGAATGACACAGTAAGCAAACTTAATAACTGGGCAACATGATGGGCAGAAGGCAGGTCTGTTCTATACATGAGGTTAGAGAACATGACAGGAAACTCAGGAATAGATAAGGAAAAATTCGGTTGCTAATAATCATCTTCAAGACTGGAAACAACGAGTGTAGAAGCTGAAAAGGGTTTCAAAACGCGCAAACTTTGACATAAATTCAAGAGTAAATGACTAAAGGTTGATGCATATTTTGACCAGACATGCCAATATAAAAGCTAACATTGTATCAAAGTTAAAATATAAGCATACAGACTTTGTATCAAGGTCGAGAAGGGAACACAACATTACATTGTCAAACAGATCAAACGAAAGAAGATAAGTCAATATAATCTATTTAAGGGAACACAACATTACATTTGTTCTAATACTTCTTATTTTATTATCTTTTGTATAATGTTGTCCTGAGATGAATTTAAATGAAAAAAAACATAGTTAGTGAGGATTCAGATAGTCAAGCCCTACTTGTTTGGGACTTAAAGTCAAAATGTAGTAAGCCACTAACCATCCATGTGAGTATGCAACTCTTAACCCTAACAGTAACTTTACCAATTACATGAAAAACCATATTGTTGAGCTTTGTCAAGCTGGACATATTCCAGCTGCTCGTTTGCATCCAACCTCATAACACTTCTTTATCACAATCACAAAATCACAATTCTGAGTTCTAATTTTCTTTACCACAATCAATGAATCATACTAAACTAGTTGAGGTTAACTATAGGAGTCTTCTGCGGCCCATTTCATTCTAATATTATTAAAAAAATACTTAATTAAATTCTAAAATATTCCGATCAATTTAAACCTATTTTGCACTTTTCAAAACTAAATAAGTTGCTACCATGTTCACAACCCACATAACTTAGTGACTTGAAATATTACTTTTCATTATAGAAACTTCTAAAATTAATGTGGAAAATTTTAAAAAGTAGGAAAACTTTTTTAGCAGAAACATATGAAAAATCATAAAATCTTACCTGCACCGGTGAAGAGGAGTTGCGCCCACGAAGGGGAGTTGCGCAGTTGAGGTGAGGCTCTACGATGAAAAATCTCAGCAGATTCAGACTCCTTAAATAATTTCAGCACAAAATCTTTACTGATAAAGAAAGATAGATCTTAGAATCACAGAGAACAACTGAAACTAGAATCATATGAAAACACATATCTGAAATTGCAACTCTAAACCCTAACTATGAGAGTTGTTCTTGTATGTATGTTACTGCCATGGAGTCACAATTCCTTTACAACCTCAAAACCCTAACTATGAGAGAAAAGAAAAAATGATACCTTTAAAACTCAAATTGAATTTCACGAAGGAGATGACGACGACACCGTCACCGCTGCTGAAGCCGCTGGTGCTGACGACAATGACAACGTTGTTGACGAGGAGACAGAAACAACGGCGTTGATGATGAAAATTTTGGAGAGATGGAAGAAAAGAGATGGGTTGGCTAGAGGAAAGGGTCGATGTTGAGATGAAGAGAAGAGAAGAAGATCCGGGTTTCCATGGCTAGAGGAAAGTGGTTAAACTTGTCACCAATTTTAATTTCAACACTTATTTGTCACCCAACACTCAATTCTCTCAGGTTTCCATCGCTCCAAGAAGACTTAACCAAGGGTTTACTATAACAAATGATACCAACAGCTATCCACAAGGTCTAGGTGGTATGAGTCCCAATAAAATCAGTTAAAAATCCAGTAGATATCCACTGTGTAAAGCCATTATGAATCAAAGCCATATCATTAGCATAGAATACCATTTACCATCCTCACTCTCTATGCATAATGATGAATAAATGCATGACCGAAATTGTACCACAAAAACAGTATGAATAAACAACCAATGCAATGTGTGTTATCCAGTATGCAAATAAGTCTCAATAAATTACGAACATGTGCCACTACTGAGGCATAGACTGAGAGGACTAACCTTGGGTCCAACTACTCAAAAATAAAGGCCTCGAGCCCAATCACAAATAGCAATATAACAAAAGGTATATATAAATAAAAGAAATATCACAAGCCAATAGCTAAGTCTCTCACATCTCAGAATCTACACTAGGTACATTACTCAACAACAAGCCTCACCCCAATACCATTATCCCCAACCCAGAACAAAGTACCAATAAGTCAATTTATCTAAGCATACTAGGTGTAACTACTCAACCAAAAGAACCCCCAATTGCCAACACACCCAAGGGTCACACTTATCACACATTCTACTCTTGGTAGCAACCTCGCACTAGATAATAACAACAACAAAAGCAACCTGCTACTAAGCATAGTCGACAATCGAATTAAGCACTACTACAAGTACTATTCTATTGCTACAACAACTGCAAATCCAATATCAAGACGATACACTACTGAAAAGAGAATCAACTTACAACACCAAGATACACACATGTCTAGGTAAACTAAAATAATAGTCATACAATGATTGTAAAAAGTCAAGTGAGCACTAATGAGTATAGAGACTCCAACACTGTATTATACAAGCGAATAGGGATCCAGAAAGAATTTACACAAACACATTTGATACCTGTAGACACACCCTCTGTTTGGACTGAAAAATGATAGGAGGAATCATAATCGACCTTAGACTGCACATCAGAACTACCTCCAACAACACTCTGAAACACCATCTCCGGACGGATGCGACATAAAATCTTGACAGTAATCTTATTGAACATGCCTAACTATCCTACACTAGGGATACTCTCTAGCTCGGTGGCCCATCTCCCTGCATTTGCAACAAGGATGAGTAACTCTTTCCTAAAAGGATCGAACCCCATATGAGGCACTCTCGTTGCCAATGATCACGCACCCCATAAATAAAATAACCTTATGTCAAACACCCCATAAAATGTGAGCATAGTAGGTAGAAAATGCATCAGAACCCATAGAGCCCTAGCCTAAGCTAGAACTACCTTGTTGAGAAATCCCTAAGCCATCTCCCGCCCAAGAGCTACTTGCTAAAACTTTATTTGAACGTCTCGATGCCCAAGACATATTTGTCGGCAGACCCTTGCTATCCACATACGAAAGAGTGAATTCCAAGGAATGAACTTTAGGGATTATTCAATTCAAAGCACACGATGAGGAGTCAAGAACACGAGTCTTCCTATGAATGTCACTATAGCTTCTTAATGATAGGATACAAACATCTCGCACCGATCCGAATGACTCTGCTACGTGTTGCTCTTATATCAACGATGACAATCAACTTAGAACTCTGATACCAAGCTTTTACGATGTGATTTCTCAAGCTATGATGGCACCTACCTATCTCCTCCAGTAGGTCAACCTATCCCATAGCCATGAACCATAGACAATGGGCTATCCTAGGATAAGACAACTATAATAAGTAACAATTGTCACAATATAATAAAAGATGAAATGCTAAAGAAAAATAAAAGATGGAAACCCACCCCAAGACGTGGCATTAGTTAGTATTCGAGCTTCTAATACAAAAATAAGAATACAAGGCTTTCTCAAATACAACACATAAGCCCATATGTAGTATGATAGAAATTGGCAACTCTATGCTAGGTGCTCACAAAGATCTCTAAAATCCTCAGCTAGTTCTGCATGAAAAGAAGGCAACAATAGGGACTCACACTATGATCTGCAAGTTGCAGAAGTACAATATGAGTACCAAACAAACGGTACTCAACAGGAATAGGTCGATTGACCTCCACAGATAAAGAAAATATAAATATCATGAGAATAAGGAAAGTAAAGAACACATGTAATAGTGTAATAGCCAAAATAACCAGCAATAAAGGTATAAATAATGATAAAAGGAAAATAGGAAGCATACCTGGGAAGATACGATCAACTATCTGCCAACATGAAAGACAAGTTATGAAATCCAATTGGCAATAACAATGAAAGAGAAATACTGAACCTGAGCTAATCTGTCAACCTAGAACTAGTCCAAATCAACCTAGGAATGTATATGCTTAACCCAAAAGAACAGGTTATGTCTACCATGACTATACTATCAGTACAAAAGAATAACACAAGCAAAGAGGGTATTGGCAAACAAAACCAATCGACATCCCATACCGCTGGTGGTACAAAAAAAAATAGAACCCTAACTAATGTCTCATACCACCGAGGGACCAAGCAAAAAATAACATACTGAGAATGATGATACATATGAATGTAATACATGATACCTCTCGGTTGTGAGACCCTACGAAAATCAAGGTCGGGACTATCCAATACCCAAAATACTTTCCTGAAAGAATATATGGGGGGTCAAGGTCGGGACTATCTAATACGCGGAATGCTCTCCTAGTTAATAAGGATGTCGAAGTTGAGACTATCCAATGCCCGAAATGCTCGCCTGAGGAAATATAAGAATGGTCGAGTGTCCAATATCCAGAATGCTCGCCTGTAGAGCATAAGAGGGGTCGAAGTAGGGACTATCCAATACCTAGAATATTCGTGCGACTAATAGGTATGTCGAAAGCACAGTCTATAATCACTACCATATCATAATATCCACCCAACTTGGGGAATTATGGATGAAAGGGATCATTCTGGAAGTTGCTATCTAAGGACTAACTACTAGACTCTAGTTTTATAGCCCTTCTACAGGGATACAAGTATAAGTAGGTCGAAACAACATCGGGGCACCTAAAGCAGGTGGGATAATGAATTAAGGGTGACAAAAATGAGTGAAAATTTAAAAAGAGCGACTCTAGTTTTAAATATTAAGTGTAGGTGACAAAATTTTAATCAAGTTTTAATAATATGTGGATTTTAATAATCAACCTCCTTTTTCATTCTCATCCATCAGTCATAGCTTCTCCAAGTACTCCACATTCTTCTTCTTCTTCTTCTTCTTCTTTCTTTTGTTATTCTATTGTTGGTGTTGGTATTGATTTTGCACCTCACTTTGAATTATTATTTGAAAAATTTAAAAGAGGAAAATTTCAAATTTTAGACTACATTTTGTTCATGTGACTTGAGAGAATTGAGTGTGTCTTTAGAAATTGCATAAAAGGTAATTTTAAATCTTTTGACAAGTGAATAGTGTGATTTTATGTGTATTATTCATCTAGAGATTTTATTTTTATATTATTGTGATTATGGTACGATTTTTAGCAATAGTTATAGTTATTTTAGCAATTGTTGTGGCATATGTTAAAATAAATACAATAATTGCTGAATAATTTATTCAACTATTGTTGTTAGTTATTTTAATGATTGCTACAATAGACGTCGATTCAACTGCTGAAATATTTATAGCAGTTACTAAATTTATTCAACAACTGTTGAACTATTTCAGCTGTTGTTGAATAAAGCTGAAATGAGTGTAATTATTGAATATATTTCAGCAATTGATACATCTATTTTAGCAATAGCTTAATGAATTACTTTAGTTGTTATATTTTGATATTATTTTTTCTCTTCTTTCATGATCAATTTTTTTGTTTTAATTTATAACTATTTCAGGTACCTTCAACATAATTAATGGGAGACAAAATAACATTAGGAGTTGATTGTCATGGTGAATGGGTTGAGTCAAACAATTGTAATATTTGGCGTTGGAAGAAGAAAGAGTTGGCCGAGACGATAGTAATGATTGTGCATCGAGGTATCTCATATGATGATTTTGTGAATAAAATCATTACTTATTACGAATTAAATTGTAAGTTGAAAGACATTGTCATCACTTACATGCATATTTGTGGTAAAAAGCAGAAGACGACTCCTTTTAAAATAAAAGATCAACTTAGTTTGAATACTTATTTGTAAGATGAATCTAGACCTATTGTAAGGGTCTACAAGGTTGAAACATTGGTAGAGAACCATATTTATCTGTTGACCAACAAATGTTAAATGATGAATGTGGTTGGATGAGTATGGATATTCTAGATAAAGAGAGTGAAGGTTAACATATTCTTTCTCCTGAAGTTGACAGTAATACACTGAGATCTACACAATCAACTCAATCTAGTCATGTTCAAGATGATGAAACAGGTTTTTACAAAGATATATCATTTAATAATAAGCAAGAGCTAGATATTGCATTAAAAATTGCTTGTGTGAAAAAAGATTTTAGATTGAAGAAGGTAATTAATTAGCGCTCGGTGTATTATGTCAAATGTGAGCATCCTGGATGCAAGTGGTGGCTGAGAGCTGTGAAGCTTGAAAATTCTGATAGATTTTGCGTAAAAAAATATGAAAAGATGCACACATTGGCTCAGAACATCTTACGAGTCATAATTCACATGCCACAAAAAAAATCATTAGAGCATACTTTAAAGATATATATCTTGAGGGGAAAGGTCCATCTAAAAAAGATTTGAAAAATTCTATCCGAATTGAATTGGGATGCAAGGTTAGTTATTGGAAGGTTTGGAAGGGTAGTGAAATTGCAAAGTCTTTAGTAAGAGGAATACATGAGCATGGATATGGAGTGCTTGATGCGTATAGTCATATGCTTAGGACATCAAATCTGAAAAGTAAGACAGCAGTGAAGGTTGATGAAAATGGTAGATTTAAATACTTTTTTTGTGGCATATGGAGCTTGGATTCATGGATTTGCACATATGAGAAAAGTCATAGCTGTTGATGGGACATTTTTGAAGAGTAGATATGGTGGTGTATTATTGTCTGCTGTTGCACAGGATGCGGATAATCATATTTTTCCGGTGGCTTTTTGCGTAGTAGACTCTGAATGTGATGTTTTCGACAAATTTTTTTTTTGAGCAATTGAATAGTTTTGTACTTGAAACTCCTGAATTGTGCATAATTTTTGATAGACATCCAAGTATTGGAAAAATGGTCTCAGTTGTATTTCCTTCGTCTCATTATGATTGTTGCATGAGGCACCTTGGAGAAAATATTCAAAATAAATTTCACAATGCAAGTGTCGTTCATCACTTTTATAAGGCATCAAAAGCATATAATGTAGATGTGTTCAATGATCATTTCAATCAAATAAGATATATGGTTCCAGGAGCTGCAACATATCTTGAACGGGTTGGATTTCATCGATACAGTAGGGCATTTTTTCCAGGAAACAAGTATAATTTATTATTGTTGTTGTTGATAGTTCAAAAAATTACTAAATTTTCGTATTTGCTACTATAAAAAAAACTGCTGAAAAATATATAGCAATTGATGTATTTATTTCAGCAACTACTGAAAAATAAATAGAAATTGCTATATTTATTTCAGCAACTACTGAAAAATATGCAGCAATTGTTGTATTTATTTCAGCAACTGCTGAGCATATGCAGTAATTTTTGTATTTGTTCAACAATTGCTTAAATAAATTGCAGCAATTGTTACACTTTTTCAACAATATTTCTAAAATAAATATAATAGATGATCTTATACTTACATGTTACAGGTACAATATTATGACTACAAACATTGTTGAGTCGATTAACTCAATGTTTCTTCGTGAAAAAGAATATCCCATTACTTCTCAATTTGATGCAAGAAACAGGCAATTTGCTGAAAAATTTCATGAGAGGTGTATGGAATTCATTAATGCACCAACAATTTTTGTCCCTTCAATAGAAAAAGACATTGCAAAAAATATTGATCTGGGAAACAAGTTTTTGGTTCATCAAATTGCCAACTACAAGTATGTTGTCACCGGTCATGATACAGTCACAACTGTTGATTTGATAGCCAAATCTTGTACTTGCAGAGTCTTTGATGTTGATAAAATATCTTGTTCACATGTCATGGCAGCGCTCCGATGCCAATATGGTGATGATTATGGGAGACACATTTATGAGTACTCCTCTTCTTATTATAAAGTACAGGTGTACCTTATTGCATATATGGAGAAAATTAATCCTGTGCCATCTGAAGAAACTTGGGAAGTTCCTATTGAGATTTTAGAAAGAAAAATATCTCCTCCATTTGTTGAGCCAGGTAAAGTTGAAAGAAGGTCATTGAAAAGGCAAAAAGGAATTCGAGAATCATTTTCAAAGAAGAAAAATAAATGTTCTATATGAAAAAGGATTGGTCACAAGAGAACTACATGCTCAGAGCGAAATGTTTCTTAGAAGCACATTTGATGCTATTGTTATTGTTTTGTGAACACATTTGATCTTATCTTTTTACGGACTAATTGTTGTTGTTGTTGTTTTGTGAACGCATGATCTTATCGTTTTGGGTACTAACTGTTGTTGTTATTTAAAAAAATATCTGATCTTATTATTATTGTTATTATTTATTTGTGAATGTGACCACAATTTAATTTCAAGAAATTTCATGAAGATTCAACAAATCACTTTCTATAACAAATTCCAGCAGTTGCTATGAAAAGTACAACAACTAGCTTACTTGTTGTAACAAATTTCAGCAACTGTTATGAAAAAGTACAACAACTAGCACTTGTTGTAATAAATTTCAGCAGTTGCAATGTATAGTACAACAACTAGCTTACTTGCTGTAACAAATTTCAACAGTTGCTATGAATAGTACAGAAACTAGCTTACTTGTAACAAATTTCAGTTGTTGCTATGAAAAGTACAACAACTAGCTTACTTGTTGTAGCAAATTCAACAAAGATTATTTTCTAATTTTGATTTTATTCTTAAAATAGATCAAGACTATCTTGTTTATCATTAAGTATGAGTAATATAATCAATTAATGATCAATATATTGATTTTAATTCGATTACATGTGAAATTGCTTAATTAATCATCTGATATCTCAAATTAATGTCCCATTGGATACGATTGTTATCAAATGTAGTTTTTATATACGAGTTAGACCAACACCGTCATATTTTTCATTGACTATGAGTGCTACAACCAATTAATGATTAATGTATTCATTATAAGTTGATTACATATGAATTCTTACTGAACTGATTGTCTAATATCTCAAATTACTATCTCATTGTATAAAATTACAATCGAATCTAGATTTTGTTCTTAAATTAGACAAATACTACTCTTTTTATCTCTAAAATAATTGATATAATCAATTAATGATCAATTAATCAATTAGTTAGCTTATTTACTAACTGAAATTTCAGCAGTTGCTATGAAAAGTACAACAAATAGCTTACTTGTTGTAATAAATTTCAGCAATTTCTATGAAAGGTACAACAACTAACGTACTTGTTGTAATTAATTTCAGCAGTTACTATGAATAGTACAACAACTAGTGCACTTGTTGTAACAAATTTCAGCAGTTGCTATGAAAAGTACAACAACTAGCTAACTTGCTATAACAAATTTAGGCAGTTGCTATGAAAAGTACAGTGACCAGCTTACTTGCTGTAGCAAATTCAACTAAGATTATTGTTTAATCTTGATTTTATTCTTAAAATAGATCAAGACCATCTTGTTTATCATTAACCATGAGTAATATAGTTTTTAAGCATGAGTAATATAGTAATATAGATTAATGTCTCATTGGATAAGATTGTTATCAAATATAGTTTTTATGTATGAATTAGACCAACACCACTATAAAATGAATTAAAGTAGCTTCTATGTACTTGTTATGACAAAGCACAATAATTGTTATAAAACAAAACATAACAGTTGCTATAAAAAGCACAACAATTGCTATAAAATAAAACATAACATTTGCTATAAAAAGCACAACAATTGCTATAAAACAAAACATACTTCCAATATTTAGCACAAAACAGCAAACAAAACTCCATAAAATAAAACATACTTTCAATATTTAACACAAAACAATAGAAAAACTCCTTAACTAACTTAAACCCATATCAAAGTCTAACAAAAAAATAGAGATTAGACACCAATATTAAAAAATCATCCAATTAGCTCCTCTTTGAAAATAGAAATTCATAACTTTCAACTTCTCTTTGAATCCAATCAGCTTACTTCGTCTGCAAGACTAAAAAAACATTAACTAGTAAAAAGTCAAAATGCAATTAATTGAACTAGTAAAAATTGTTAGAATACAATTTTATGTTCACATGCATTATCTTCAGATACCAATTCTTTTTCAATAACGTCATTTACCCTTTTTTTTGTCTTTTTCTGAACACTTGATAATGCCTTTGAAAGTTGTCTTTTACTACTTCTAACATAATTAGGAGTATATGAATAAGAGATCTTTGATGATGGCCTAATCCCTCTCTTAGACATCACGGTGATAATAGTTGTTTCTAAAGACTCTACCTTAGCCGTCAAAAAATCTATCTTCTCATGGGCAAACTTCACATTGGTTACAATAGTTTTTTCTAAAGACTCGACCTTAGCCGTCAAAAATTATATCTACTCATGAGCAAGCTTCTTATTGGTGGATGGGATTTCTTGAGAATTGGGAACATTCTCATCTGTTGGAGGTCTTTCTATTCTAAAATCACCACTAACATCACCAAATCCTCCTCCTCTTTTGAAATTAACACCTTTATTACCCCTATCAAGATTTGGAGTAAATTCTCCTCTTCCTCCATTATAAACACCTATCACAACTCTATCAACATTTGGAGAAGATATTCCACCACCTTCTACATCAACATTGTGCTCAACAGCTATGATATCTCTTTTTATAGCCACAACACCATTAAAATCCATCTCAAGCTTTTCAATTTTATCATCCTTAGTTAATTCCTTAGGCACAAACTTAGTGAAAAAATTCATCTCCATTTAACTAGATGTAGGAATTATCCATGGATGCACAATCTATATACAAAAATAAATTTATAGAATAAACAATTAGAGATATAATAAAAATTAGAGATCTACATAGGAAAATAATTTCAGTAATTGCTGAAACAATTTCAGCAACTGCTGAAACAATTTCAGCAACTGTTGAAACTATTTCAGCACCTGTGGTAATTAGTTCAGCAGTTGCTGAAATAATTATTTTAGCAATTGTTGTATTTAGTTTAACAACTGCTGAAATAATTTCAGCAACTACTGTAATTA
The DNA here is from genome assembly GCA_038996855.1 of Solanum aculeatissimum. Taxonomy (NCBI): domain Eukaryota; kingdom Viridiplantae; phylum Streptophyta; class Magnoliopsida; order Solanales; family Solanaceae; genus Solanum; species Solanum aculeatissimum. Next base: position 17,250 of record JBCEWC010001500.1, on the reverse strand, counting down.
GTTCAACAATAGCTGAAATAATTTTAGCAATTGTTGTGCTACAAAAAAGGCTATAATTCAATGTTTAGCTATCAAGTTAAAGAATAATACTTACTGAGTCCTCAGGGGGATCAAACAACTCATTAATGTCAATGGATTTGTCATTAGTCGCCAAAACTCATCGAAAAATTCTTGGTGTAGACACTTGTTATGAAAACACCTTAAACTTATTTCGAAGGAAAGGAATAATCTTAAATGCCCAACACTAAATAAAATAATCATACAAAGAGGTCAAAATATTAGATGCATCAAAAAAATAATAAAAATAAGTAAATATGGACTAAAATAAAATAAAACTTACTATAAAGGCCCATGGAAAGCCATAAAGATTGGTGGTGTTTGCACCAAGCTTCACCGATTGGAGAAGATGATTTATTGTGTTATCACAACTAATACGACCCCATGGATGAGCGGAAAAATCTTTTCTATCCGTCGAGAGTAAAATCCATTTTTTTTGGAAAAAGGGTGTTCACATCTTTAGCACAATGCATGCTAGAAACAAAGTAAAGCAAACACAATGATTTTTTTACACCCTTACCAACTTCTTTAGATTGGAGTTGCTTAACCAACTCACTTCTTTTTCAACTCTTTCCAATTAAATCAACAATTTCTTGTCGTTTCCTTTTTATCTTAGGAGACATTTTTTCTTCATCATATACTTCTTCCATATGACAATTTAGACTAGCCATGATAGCAAACTCTTTCATGCCAAAACAAATTGGCATGCCACTATAGTTTATCCAAATTTCCTCCTTTCGGTTGCTATAGATTTGACGACGGAGATGTTGATAAACCACACTCATTTAAAATGTTATAGTATTATCAGGTAGTTGCAAGTAACTTCCAAAAATAGAAGATCAAAAGAACATTGTCAATTTTTGTTCTTTCAAAATCTTTTTGAAACCAAAACATTTACCTAATTCAGACTTAATAGTAAAAGACCCTTTTAAATTCGGATACCTATCAATCATTGACTCCAAATTGTAATCTGCATGCCTAATTATCTTCACAAATGAGGAATCTAGTGAAGGGTCGATTGAAAAGGGCTCAGCAATAGGAGATGTCTCTTTCTCTGGAATAGTTATACCATCTTGTTCCTCCTCGACTCCTCTATCCTCTTCTTCTACATTTGTAGAAGAATCATCTATTCCATGTGCTCTTTCCTCTGTAGAATTTTTTGATCCTGTCTTTTGTACTTCTTCTTCAGTAGATTTTTCCAATCTTGTACTTTCTTCTGCTTCTTCATCTATAAGTTTTCTTCTAGTATTTCTCCTTCTAAACTGTATAGCAGCAGTACTATCATTTGTTGCTCTTTTTTTTTTCTTGGAGTCATTTATCTATTATAGATAAAACAAAATAAAAATTATTAACTAATTTAACCAACAAAGTAGATGAACCTATGTATAGAAAAATAGATATAAAGCTCAAAGATATTGTACAACAGATAAAAAAGTGATTGTATCAATTGCTAAAAAATCGGAACTGCTGAAAAAATCTCAAGAACTACTGGAATAATCTCAACAACTATTGAAAAATCTCAGCAACTGCTTGAATAATCTCAACAACTACCAAAAAATCTCAGCAATTACTGAAGAATCTCAGCAGATTCAGATTCCTTAAATAATTTCAGTACAAAATCTTTACTATACTATCATAGTGGTATGCTATTAATCAATGTCAAAACTGATAAAGAAACAACGATTAATCCTGAGATTTAGATTTATATTGTATTTAGTTGATGATATAAATTATATGTAGCTTATTTCTCTCATGTTATTCAGTGTGGAACTTTATACGCATATCCAACAATCTTCCCCCTCAAACTAAGTATAACCTTGACCCATCACCAAGATTTATAAGTACGTTCGCCTCCAAACTACAGGTATGAATAGTAAATCACTTGCAAACGGGTAAAGGAGTAAGTCGCCCCAATTCACGCCATCTCTCCATCATCTATACTTGTCTAATGTATGATTTAAACATAGTTTGATATTGTCAGGTCTAAGCCAAGCTCGTAGGCTTTCTCTCGAAAGACTTCATGCTATTTTATGTACCTTACATCATAGATATAATTTCTTTCACTATGATATTTTGTTCCATACCTAACACCATCTCAAGAGGAGATAGACCTCAACAATTGGCGCAGATATATCCACTACCTTAATTATGGCTCAATTATGTATCTATCTATATACATATATTATGTGTGTGTATATATATTAAACACATATTTATATTATTAACCATAGACTTAGAAAGTCGGCACAGTGATATTTTGTATCCACTTGATGTTATTCACCACATGTGGTCTATTTATGGGGGAAGATGTCAGCAACTGTTGAAAAATCTCAACAACTGTTGAAAAAATCTCAGCAGATTCAGACTTCTTAAATAATTTCAGCACAAAATCTTTACTGATAAAGAAAGAGCAATCTTAGAATCACAGAGAACAATTGAAACTCGAAACACATGAAACCACATATCTGAAATTGCAACTCTAAACCCTAACTATGAGAGTTGTTCTTGTATGTATGCTACTGCCATGGAGTCACAATTCCTTTACAACCTCAAAATCCTAACTATGAGAGAAAAGAAAAAATGATACCTTTAAAACTCAAATTGAATTTCACGAAGGAGATGACGACGTCGCTGCTGTTGTTGACATTGTTGCTGTTGTTGACGCCGTTGCTGCTGCTACTGATGTCGCCGCTGCTGCTACTGACGACTACACTCCTGACGACGAAGATAGAAACAATGGCGTTGATAATGAAAATTTGGGAGAGATGGAAGAAAAGAGATGGGTCGGCTAGAGGAAAGGGTCGAAGTTGAGATGAAGAAAAGAGAAGAGAAGAAGAGTCGGGTGAGGTAAATTGAGAGAATTGAGAGTAAAATAAAAATTAGATTTATTTAGATATTTAGTTAAAGTTTAAAAGTTTTAAAAATTACATTTTACACCCCAATTAACTTAATCACTAATTAAAAAAAATTGACTTGAAATGGTCAAACTTGTCACCAATTTTAATTTCAACTCTTATTTGTCACCCAACAATTCTCTCAGGTTTCCATCGCTCCAAGAAGACTTAACCAATGGTTTACTATAATAAATGATACCAACAACTATCCACAGGGTCTAGGTGGTATGAGTCCCGATAAAATCAGTTAAAAATCCAATAGATATCCACTTGGTAAAGCCATTCTGAATCAAAGCCATATCATTAGCATAGAATACCATTTACCATCCTCACTCTCCATGCATAATGATGTATCAATGCATGACCGAGATTGTACCACAAAAACAGTATGAATAAACAACCAATGCAATGTATGCCATCCAGTATGCAAATAAGTCACACCAAATCACGAACATGTACCACTACTAAGGCATAGACTGAGAGGACAAACCTTGGGTCAAACTGCTCCAAAATAAAGGCCTCGGGCCCAATCACAAATAGCAATATAACAAAAAGTATATATAAATAAAAGAAATATCACAAGCCAATAGCTAAGCCTCTCACATCTCAGAATCTACACTAGGTGCATTACTCAACAACAAGCCTCACCCCATTAACATGATCCCCAACCCAGAACAAAGTCCCAATAAGTCAATTTATCTAAGCATACTAGGTCTAACTACTCAACCAAAAGAACCCCCGATTGCCAACACACCCTAAGGGTCACACTTATCACACATTCTACTCTTGGCAGCAACCTCGCACTAGATAATAACAACAACAAAAGCAACTTGCTACTAAGAATAGTCGACAAACGAATTAAGCACTACTACAAGTACCATTCCATTGCTACAAAGACTGATAATCCAATATCAAGACGATCCACTACTGAAAAGAGAATCAACTTACAACACCAAGATACACACAAGTCCAGGTAAACTAAAAAAATAGTCATACAATGATTGTAAAAAGTCAAGTGAGCACTGATGGGTATAGAGACTCCAACACTGTATTATACAAGCTAATAGGGATCCAGAAAGAATTTACACAAACACATTTGATACCTGTAGACATGCCCTCTGTTTGGACTGTAAAAGCATAGGAGGAATCATAATCGACCTTAGACTGAACACCAGAACTACCTCCAGCAACACTCTGAAACACCATCTCCAGATGGATGCGACATAAAATCCCGACACTAGTATAGTCTAACTGAACAGACTGCCTAACTATCCTACACTAGGGATAATCTCTAGCTCGGTGGCCCATCTCCCTGCATATGCAACAAAGCTCAATCACTCTTTCCTAAAAGGATCGAACCCCACATGAGGCACTCTCGGTGCCAATGATCACGCACCCCATAAATAAAATAACTTTTTGTAGAACACCCCATAATTCCTAATCTCAAAGTGCCTATTCATGTAAATTTTTCTTGTTTTTTTTTTCTTAAAAAGGAGAAGTTTATTAGTTTCAAGGATATAATGAACCAAAAGGTAAATAGAAGGTATTTTTAGGAAGTAATTTTATTGAAAATCTATGTGCTATCATGAAATCAGGTTAGTCTAGGTAAGTATTGAAAATCTTATTAGATTATGAAAAGTAACTTTATGTGTACACTATAATATAATTATTTTTCTAAAAATAACCATGTATATATATAGAAATTTAATAAATTGATGATACATTTAGATCTTAGACATAATCTTCAGTAAATATATTGTTTTGACCCTTATTAATTTAAAGAAGAAAAAAGGAGAAAAAAAGTAAAACAATGGCAATATCATCATCATCTTCTTCTTTTGGCTCAACACTAATCTTATGTTTAATTTTTGCTTTGTTAATGACACCGAGTTCACGTAACTATTTGTCACAAGTGTGCATCACATCTAAGTATCCAAGATTTTGCTTAGAAGTTTTTAGTGAAAATTCTCATAGGAGGCCTTATCAATTAACACAAGAGGCCATCTATGTAGCATTGCCAATTGTTTCCAAGACAATCAGAAAGATTCATGCTTTACTCAATCATACAAACGACGATAACTTGAAAGAGATATATACTCTATGTTTGGATTATTACCAAGGTGCTACCAATGAATTACGACGCTCAGTGGAGGAATATATGAAGGAAGGTCGATATAATGATGTGAACGTAGAAACTTACTAAATACACATAAAGAAAATTAATGAACATGTATAGAAACTTAATCAAATTTTGGTTAAAATCATATCAGTTTTCTTACAATTCAAACTAGGGTGTGATGACAGTTGCCTTAACATAAGAGGACAAGTCAACCGATAACGATCATAAAGCAGGTAAAAACAAATATAAAGCGAAAGTAAGGCGAAAAACAACTCAATTTAGATAGTTAAAAGATCAATTGAACTGATGCATGTATGTCCTACAATACACATCCACTGAAACCCAGACTAGAACCCATCAATATACTTGTCGAAAGAGACCTCGACCATCAATATACTCGCCGGAAGAGACTTCAGGTCTAAACATTCATAGAAGAGACCTCGACAGTTATCATCCATCAAAAAAGATCTTGGTATCACAGTATCTCAAAATCGATACAAATAAGCATGTTCACACATTAATGAGGTTATGATTATGCACAAAATAATAAGCATCTCAAGTCAAAATCAAGAATTAAAGGTTGAAACCACAAAATAATTAATGAAAAATGAAAATTATAAGTCAAAATCACCTACCCAATAGATTTATCTTTAAAAAGCTCTTTAAAATCATCACCCAGGAGTTCTCAAAACTCAATAAAAAATAGGAAAAAAAACCACAATTTTGGAAATTGAATTCTGCCCAGGTAAATTCCCTTCATGATCACGGTCAAGGACCCACACAATAGCGAAGAAGAGAAGATGGTAAGCCCATAAATTTACTATTGTGGCAAGGGTCAATGTGATCGCGATGCATAACTGACTAACCCTTTACAGTTGCAAAACCCCCATGCCATCACGATTAACCACATAGTTCCCGTGTGTGACCACGAAGAGCCCGTGACTGCGATGGGTAGTCTCATAGGCACCATACAACAAGACAAAGTAGTTACGGGGCTTAACAAAATCATTAAATGGACCCTCAAAATTCAATTGAAATTTCAAATACACAAATCAAATCTGCTATCCTACTAAATTTGCCTTCCCAAACTCAATGAAATCGTCAAAATTCGAATACAAAGTCTCCTTGATTTGAAATCTGGTTAGTCACAATTAAACTAACTTATGACTAAAAAAATGAATACTCCCTCGCATCTTCCAAAAAATATACCAAAAATCTTTCTAGATGTAAACTCACTTTCTGAAATCAACAAAATCATCAGATCCATTTCATGCATCCAAACTCCGAATATTGACCAAAGTCAAACCTTAATCCAATATAACTTAAATTTCCAACTTAAGGCCTCAAATCCACAAAATCAATTTGAATCTGAAACCAACAACACTATAGCCCAAATTCCACATTTTTGAGTTGATGAAGCTGACGAAATTTAATTCCAAGACTCATCCATTTGGTTGGTATCACAAATCATTTTTAAATAACTTAAGCCTCCAAAACTCAAAAACATCAAAATCTCTCTACTTTCTTAATAAAACACAAAAACCAAACTCTCAAACCAATTGAACATGAGTTGAAGCAACTATCAGGAGGATAAAATGACAATTTTTCTGAAAATTTTCAAAAATGACCTTTAGAATCATTACAATTTAGTCGATTTTCAATTATTAAAATTAAATCAAATTAAATATAATAACCATTTATTGATTTCATGGTTATCAATTTGGTTCAGTTATTTAAGTTTTAACCATGCATAAAAGTATACTCTTTCCTTTTTTTCCTATCATTATTGCTTAACATAAATAAACAAATAGAATGAAAATATTTTTATTAGATAAATGTAATATCATTTCATTAAAAATATGTATTCTACAAGCAAAATATTTAACAATGCAGTATCTTAATTAGGATTGGAGACTTTGAACGTAAATGCATTGAATATATGATAATTTATTGTAATAGTTCTCTCGGTCATTTTTGTGTTACCGTCTTATTTCATCGGTTAGAGCTTTCTTAGAATGACCCCAAGTCATTTATGAGTTGCTGGTGTGAGCGACTAAGTTTCGTTCCTGAAAAATAGCAATCAAGAAAGGAAAATAGCGACAAACAATGAGATTTTTATTTCAATAACTTATGTGAAGCTTACAATCTTTAAAAAATCTAAAAAAAAAAAAGATGTAGTACTTTGATTCTTCTCTTCAAGATCTTCAACTCAAGACCTTATCTTGTTCTTTAATCGACGAAATACTTGCGGCTCAGCACTTGGAGATGAAGACTTCTTTGTATGCGGAAGACTTGCAAATCACCACTGTCGAGCAAAGATTCTCTATGTATTCTTTTTTTTTTTTGTGTTTTTGTTTGTTCTTATGAAGACCCCTTAATATAGGTGTGAGCTAGGGTTTTAGGGATATTTTGGTCCAAATATTTTAAGTGATTTGGACCTTGGGCTTGAAGAGTATGAGCTGGGCTCATCTTGTCGACTTAATGGACTGGCCCAAATGTAATTTGGAGTTTGTTTAAGTCATATCATTTTAATTTGGAATGTCGATCCAACCTCATTAACCAACAATTTGACTTGGTAAATGCATCATGAATTTAAGATTTGGTCCATATTTAATATTAATTTTATCAATAAAACGTCACTGTCTACAAATGCCCCCTGCTTCGAGGCTTGCTGTCAGGATGCTTGACTTGTCAAACCTATAAAGACAAGCCTTGAAGTACTCGTATATGAAGAAAATATTTTTTCTCTTTCACACAGTTGATCTTGCGTGTAACATTTTGGAATGACTATGACCGATATGTTGAAGTTTTTCAAACTAACACATACTGAAGTCTTTCCGACAACATTCTTCAAACTTGCAAGAGGTTACTTGTCTTTTTGATCATTTAGCAACCCATTCAATTTGAAGTGCTTACTGCTTATGGAGCATGTCATTCATTTTGTCATTTTAATGGTTTTATTTGGATCATAACCACAAGATGACCATTAATTTCATAAGCTTAATCTAGCGATATGAACTCGCGATTTTGGCATGTCTTTTAGGCATAGCTTTCTTTGACGTTGAACGCCCTTTTGATAGGTTCTCCTCTAATTTTTTTCGATCACTTCAACAAAATGCAAGGATTCCAAACCTTATCTCCTTATGTAAGCGTAGCCTTATCACGAGACGTTTTTTCACCTACATAAGGAACCTTTCGAAATTTTCCACATTTGACTGCATGGAACGATTTTCACGTTTTTATGCAAAAACATATGTATGTGTATGATTTCCTTTTCTTGAAATCAAAACTTTCCATAACTGGCATATTATTTTTTTTGCTTGGTGTAGTTAAAGATTAAGGACAAGAAATAAGGTCACAAAAAGCCTTATGACCTAGTCTTGCATTATTCTTTTGATTTTCAAACTTTCCATTTTGGTTTGATGGAAAATCACACATTATTTACTTCTTTTCTCTCAAGACATTATTTTCCATGTTTGATACCTAGAAATATACCATAATTTGATCCCATTACTTAAAAATATCAAAAAATGAGTCAGCGAGAAGCATAGATCAAATATTTGTATATTTACATAGCAAAAGAATGAGAGGAAAAGAACACTTCAAATACTGTGGAATATATATATATATATATATATATATATATATTCTACCTAATCTGCTGTGATTGCCAGGAAAACCAGAGGAGTTGATTGAGAAAAATCACTGGAAGGAAACCACAAAAGCCACTTACGGCCAGCAGAGTGATCTACGGCCTGTAGATGAGGCCTCGTAGGTCACCCCTGTGACTTAAGAATTTCTTCTAAATTTGAGGCCCAAGTACGAGATGGTCTACGAGTCGTATGTGATTCCACGACCCGTAAATCAAGTTTCATGAGTTGAGGATCTAAAAATTCACTTTTTTGGATATTTGAGTCATGAGTTAGAAGATGGCCCTTAAAACCATCTACGACTCGTATGTCTGGTTTCGTAGATTTGAGTTCCAGAAAATCCAATTTTCTAAACCTTAAGACCATGAGTTATCGGATGACCAGTAATTTACTTTACGGCCCATAGGAGGAGGTTTCGTGAGTCCGAGGTCAATTTCCAGTAACCAAATTCTTGGACACCCTTACCTATGAGAGGTAACTTACGGCCCATAAGTGGACCTATGGCCCGTAAACGGGGTCTCGTAGTCCACTCGACAGTTTTTAAGAAGGGTATTTTTGTCCTTTTCTACCTTTTTTAATTGAAGCCTTCAATTTTTTGGGTTTATTTTAGGTCCTATATCAGAACCCTAAGGGTATTATCTCTCAATACATACTTAGGAATTCTTGAGAGCATCGAGAAAGGGAGAAAAGCGAGGGTTTCAAGTTCAAGCGTGAGGATCGTCAGATGATTGATTGTTCTTCCAAATTCCAAGTATGTAAGGCTTCCTAAAGCGTAGGACCAAGTCCATCCATGTATTCCTTCGTAATCTTGAGTCGAGTCATGAATGAGAGTAAGTATTAAAAATTTTGTGATCTTAATTTTTTGAGTTTCTTGCATTTATTTTGAGCCCTCATGAGAATATATGAATAAATTTTGTATTTCATCGTGGTTTTTATGAGATTGAGATACTGGTATTCTACTTGACAATATGAGGTCTTAAATTGCATTATTTCATAGAACCTTGTAAAGCATGTTAACTGCACGGAGATCATGAGTTTGGCTTGTTGGGTTGAGTAAATTAAGCATAAGGAGTACATCTTCTTGAGTTGCATATGTATGAGATGAGCATCTTCTACATTTATGTGTTGAGCATGACTGATATAAGATTTAATGACCTAAGAGTCAGAGTATTGCATGATGTGAGTTAGAGTCTTGATTTGCATGGCATAGATGGTGATTCTAAATTGTTGAGCCGTTGAGACATTGAGTTGAGCTATTTTGAGATGAATTAAAGAGATGAGTTTGAGTTGAGTTGCACAAGCACCTTTTAATCTTGAAAGGAGTATTGAGCACTGAGTTGGATAAGAGGATAATACGTTGCTAGCATAGGATAGTCGTGCAGTTAACTCTGACGGCTCATGTTCTAAAAGATGGACATTCTCTTTGGATCCGAGAGAGAGGAAGAGGTTGACGTCCTTTACCTTGGAAAGTTTAGGAAGAACGTGGAAACGAGGTCGGCATCGTTGTGCATCACCAAATTAATGGTGGTGGGAGGTATGTTGGTTAGAAAATATTTCAAGCAATACTTGACTGAGCATAATATGTTTTAAACTTTAAACTTGCATATTCATTTAGTAGAGCCACGTGTTAATTGAGTTGATCTTAGAGTTGAGTTGACTGATTGAATTGAGCCTTTACTATTTTTTTGAGCTATCTTACATACTAGTATATTCCATATATTGATATCCGTTTGGGCCTGCATTGTAAATGATGCAGATACAGGTGATAGAGTACTTTAGCAAGCGCACCGTTGAGGTTTAGTTCACTTGCTTCTAAAGTTGGTGAGCCCTCCTTGCTTTCTAGAGGAGCATTTTATTTTAATTGAGTATTTTTACTTCATTTGAGTTGGGGTAGTCATGGCCTGTCATGGTACCATCTAGATTGTTAGTTAGAGGCTTCATTGACATTAAGTAGAGGATTGTGATTGTTATTTATTTGCAAACTTGATCCATTGGAAACTATGGTTATAATAGAGTTTTATTTAATCTATTTGATGTCTATCTTTGAGTATTTCTTGCATTGTCGAGTATGGTGTGACAATGAGGCCAGGTGGTTGTTCTCTTGGGGAATCAGCAATGGTCCTTCAAGCGTCGGCCATACTAAGGGTACCCTCCCCGGACGTGACAAGTTTGATACCAAAGCACAAAGTTCAAGAGTCCTAGGGAGTCTATGAATCGTACTAGTAGAGTCTTGTTTATGGGTGTGTTGTGCACCACGCTTTATAAGCAGGAGACTATGGGACATTAGGAAGGGTTACACTTCTTTTGTATTCTGAGTTCCTGCGATAAAGTTTAACTTTATTAAATCTCTTTTCTAATTTGTGTCTTACGCGTTTGTAGATCATGCCTCATAAGCGTAACGCCACCCAAAGAGATGTTTCAGCCTCTAATGTTGAGAATCCCCCTCCAGCGGATACGTAGTTTATGGGGCTTGAGTTCTTTCAACTCTTACCCAAGTCGGTGCTAATACTTCTCCCAAAACATGTGTTCATATCTATCAACAATTCAAATTATCTCATCAAGTCTCAATGGACCTTTCTATCAATCAATTTCATCTCAATTCATCAATACTTTTGATTACAAATCATATGCTTTTTCATAAAAATAAATATGGTTTAAAAGTCATACATATTTCATCAAAACTCTCTTCTCAAAATAATATTTAACTCAATGTTCATACTCCTTTAAAATCAATTCTCATGCTCTTTGAAAACTCTTTAACATGTATATATAATACTAGCTCAAATCACTCCTTTCATCAATGCATAAAAATTATCATCTTTACTCAAAAACATGCATAACCTAGATTTAGAACAAATAATTTATTTAATACATGAAAATCATGAATCTCAATATCAAATAATGCATGGGAAAATCATGATCATTAACTCAACTAGGTTTTATGGGAAAGTAGCCACAAATAATAATTCCAATAACAAAATAATAGTAACTTCAACACACAATTATATAGAACTCAATAGAAGAAAAATTGACTCTATTGAAATTTGAAAACTAGGTTTTTATCCAATTCAATACTCATTAAAAATTAAAAATTAGACTTGGGGCACGTGAATGAACTCAATCCCTCGCTATGATAGCCTTACATACCTAGAAGATGGAAAATTTACTTGAAACTCTAAGATCTTTGGTGAAAGGCTTGAGCCTTAGCTTTTCCCTTCTCCAAATTTTGATCTCAAGAAATTGTAAGTGTTAATGGGAGAAAAGATCTATTGGATAATTATAAGGGATCCTAAATAATCTCAAAACATCCATAATTTAATTAGAAAAAGGATTAAAAAAAAAGGAGAATTGTATCCCTCATTAAAACTGGCGGACTGACCTACGAAACCCCATTTACGGGTCGTAGGTCAGTCTACGGCTCACAGACTGAAGGTTTTGTGGAAACCTTGGAATTCCTTCTTGGGAACATTACGAGGTCATCTACAGTCCGTAGAAACTCCTATGGATTGTAGAAGCAAATCCGTAGGAAATTGATAACTTTTTGGAGTCCTAAACCTTATTTTACGGGCCCAAACTATGACTCGTAAAAGGTACTACGACCCATAGTTGGGTCCGTATGAATTGGGACTAAAAACTAACTTGGAAATATTTTCACGAGCTGGGAGTGAGGGCTCGTAGTTTTATATTTTCACGAGCTAGGAGTGAGGGCTCGTAGTTTGAACTATGACCAGTAGTTCAGAGGTCGTAGATGTTGATCCTGAAAACACTAGTTTGACAATCTTCACTAAAATGGTTATGAATTTTTCCTCTAAACTCCGATTAAAGTGAAATTGGATGCTTGGAAAGATAATTCGAAGATATTTAATTTGATATATTATGGGTCACCTAAATCATTATGTGCTGAGAGATATGACTATTTGAAGTTGACATTTCTATGAACTCATACCTAAACTTAGTCGAAAGAAATTCTTTGTACTAGACTTGATGTAAAGGATCCCTTATGAAATTAAACCACATATAATACACCTTGAATACTTAAAAATTGATCATAACACATATATAGAACTTAGAAGTAATTTAATCACCTAACTTTTATAAAATCATATGTCGAAACTTAATCAATTAGAAAGCTTTTAACTCGATTTTGTACTAGAGGGTTCTTGTGGCCTTAATTTATCTCCAAATCTATTTTTGCACTAACTAATTGACCTTACAACCTATTTTCAATTAAGACTCATTCGGTAAAACCTTATACACCTAGAAAAGATGGATCGATCTTAACTAAAAAAAAATCGGGGTATTACATTAGTACTATTTATATTATTAAGAGCCATATATTTTGACTTTTGCATGAGATTGGTTTAAAAGTTTTAAATGTTCACTTCAATTATGAAGCTTCCAAATGTATGTGTAGTCTTTCGTTAAGTACCCAACTAGGTCAAGGATTCACTTAGGACAAAAATGATTTTCAAGTACCGGCCATGTCCAGGATGTAGGCTCGGAGTGTGACATATATCCTCACACTCTTTCATTTGGAGATGAAGACAATGATACACTATAAGAAATTCCTCCTTCTTATATTCTATTATGCGGATTTTCTTTTTTTTATTGAATTTTTATTAGATTTTGACTCTTACTTCTTTACTAGAAGAGCTTATTGAATCCTAGAAGATATATTCATATCGGGTAAAATATTCATAAAGACAGTATCGTTTGACATGCTTCAATTTTTTTTGAATTTCTTACAAGTGTTTGTGACAAAATATTTTCCATAAGATTTTCAATACTGCAACCTTCACCTATCAAATTCAATATTTTTTTGCATACCAACAAGTTTTGATGTAAATGACATTTGTAAATAACAAAATTTTATTTGAATTTGAACTCTTAAAAAGTTAGGATTATATTAAATTCAAAAAATATTAGTTCAAATAAATATGACGGATTAAAATAATTAAAAAATTATTTAAATTCAATAAATGTGATTTAAATTTATCATGATTCAAGTTTGTTGGGCTAATGCATTGATTTGGGCCGCAAATAATGAGTTTACTTTAATTTGTCACGCTCAAGATGCAATCATATTTTAGAGGACTAAATTGGTGACACTTGTCAAATGACGTAGTACACAATCAAATAAAAGAGCCAATATGATCGTGACATCTGTCAAAATGACATAGCATGCCTAGTCAAATCAACAACAATAAAATGTGTCACGTATATAAATGACCTGTTCCAACCAATCAAATAATGTCATGTCACATCAATCTAATTGTTGTCTAATATTTTTCATAAAACTCTTTTTCTTTTTTAGAAAATAAAATAATCTTTAGATTGGAGTCTAAAAAAATCATAAGTTGAAAAATATTAATTTGATTATCCATATACTAAAGTTTAGTATTTTTAATATTGGCAAAATATTGAAACTTTCCTTTTTCAAAATTGGTTACATGTTTATGATCATTCTATAAAAATTTAAACATGCTTTAAAAATAGCAAAAAAATATTTACAGAAATTTAATTAATTAATGATAAACTAGATTCTTTAAATAATCTTCACCCTTATAAAATCACCACAAATCCATCAATCAAAAATACAAAACACAAAACACACAACACACAACAATGACAACATCATCTTCTTCTTCATTTGGTTCAACATTTATCTTATGCCTAATTGTTACTTCCTTAATCACACCAAGTTCAAGCAACTACTTGTCCCAAATGTGCATCAACTCCAACAATCCAAGATTTTGCTTGCAAGTTTTCGGCTTAAATCCTCATAGGATGCCTTATGAGTTAACGCTAGAGGCCATCAACTTCGCATTGACTAATGCCACTGGGACACTAGCAAAGATTTATACCTATCTTGATGATACAAAAGATGGTAACCTAAAAGTGATTTATAATTTTTGTTTGAATTTTTATCAATCCGCGATCGATGTTTTAATACCAACGGAGGAGTATTATCTCAAGGAAGGTCTATATAGTAATGTTCATGAAGTAGGAAAATTAGTCAAGCAAGCTGCTTTTCATTGTGAAAATGAATTTCAAGCAATACCAGGCCATGTTTATGTCTCTACTCTTACAAAGGGTAATGAGGACTTGGGAAATTTTGGTAGTATTATTGTATCTGCTGTAAATCTTCTATTTATTCCTCCATCAATTTAATAAACGTCATGTGTTAGGGCAGGATTCGAATTCTGTTCAACATTGTTCATCGCGATAAATTTCATAGATATGATTTTTATTTTTGGACTTTTTTTGCTCCAAAGAATGTGGATAACTTAAATCTAAACCAGTTGTATATTTGAAGTTGATATCCTCACAAGATTTTATGTTAAAATTAGCGAATATATTTGTGCTTTCGCGTGGAAATAAAAAAAAAACTAAAATGTAACAATATAATTATTTGATTTTTCTTATATAAAAAATAACTTTCCTGGCCTTGAGATTGGTCAAAATAGAATTCTTTTATTTTTGTAACTTCTGATAAATTGTACTGAATTTATATGTTAGCAAATTTAATTAGGAAAAAAAATTAAATGAAGTAGGAGAAAGGGTACAACTTCAAAATTAAGATCAAGATATATTATCTTCTTATGAGGATTTTAATTTATATTTGGAAATATTTTTGATAATTTTCTTTTATTTAGGATTCAAAAGAAGGAAAATATTTTGCCTTTTTCTTTACTAGGTTATAAAGACAACACCCTAAAGTACATATATGAGACTCACACATAAAATAAAGTTAATATCTTTAAAAGTCAATCAATTATGAGAATTTATATAATAAAATTATTAAATTTTATTTTATATTAATAAAATAACTTAATTATGAGAAAATACCAAGTGCATTTCTTTTCATAGACTTTTGACTTCTGTTTAAAAGTCAAATAATGTAAACTTTGACTAATATTTTGAGAGATTTTTTAAAATCATATTGATATGAAATTTATTTTTATTTTTGCAATTCATGGTAATTTTATATAGTTTTTAAATATTTAACTTTTTATTTTAAATAATCAAATTAATGTAATCTAATTTAGATTTGAAAGTTGGTCAAACTGACTTTTATGAGGACTAAAATTCCCCCAAAATTTTTTGAATTTGACTAACAATTAATGAGGACTAAAACTCCCCCCCCCCCCCCCCAAAAAAAAAGTTACGTCTCAAGAGGTATATTATGTGAATTTTTCTTAATAGGTTAAGTGTATTTTTTTTCATAATATTGACAATGAGAAAAATTATATTCAGTATTTTTCATATAATATTTTTAAATATTTTAATTTTAATTTTAAAATATTAAATTAATTTAATTTAAAAGAGGAGTCAAATCAACTCAAAATAAAATAAAAATTATCCATAAAATAAAATAGGGAAGTATTATATTACAAAATAATGTCACATATATTTGTAATCCAATTAATTTATAAAATCAATTTGAATGCATAAATATATATTAAAAATGTCTCTTATATCTTGGATAAACTCACAAATGAGTTTATTTTGTTAATTTATTGGGTTTTAAAAAAAAAATAGGAGACTAATAGTAATGATGAGAAAAGAAATTAAAAAAAGGCATGAGATTAATAGAAAAATGAACGATATTCACTTACACATTATCTACACAATCATCTTGAAATATAGCTTTTAATGTATTTTAAAGAAATCTAAATCTAAGTTATCTATGAATATTGTTTAGCTTAGTTTGTATTTTTCTACCCTTAAATTTTAGCTAATTTAAAATGATAAAGAGAGGGAAAAATAAAAATAAAAATCAAGAGGATTTATGATGTTTGATTGGTTTAAATATTTTTCACAAATTTAATATATCTTCTCTCTTAAATAAAAGGTAGAAAAAATATTTTATAAGACTCTCCTCTAACATTAAAGTATAATTTTTTTCCTTATCCCACCTCATACCTCAACCCCCTCCCCCCTCCCCCCTCCTCCCCCCTCCCCAAAAAAATATTTTTTTTAAATTTCTTTTTAAAAAAGTTTTAAGATTTTCTTATCCAACCCCTTGGGGAGGGGGCGGGGAGGTGAATTGATATTTTAATTTTCTTTACCCTCTGCTTGGATGGTGGTTTGTCATGATTTTATAATTTATGATATTGTTATGGTATAACATGGTATTGTACTGAATAATATAATATTTGGATAAAGTATATGATTTGCTATTGTTAAATGATAATTTTATTGTTTGATTTGATTGTATGGTACTATATCGTAACTGATAAACTTACAAAAATGTCCTTAATTATTATAGTCCTCACTACTAAAAAATCGCCAAAAAACGACGGGCAAAAGCGACGCAGTCACTTCCGTCGCTTTTTGAATAGCGACGGACAGCGTGGAACAATAGCGACGGAATATCGACGGATAGAGTGGTTTTTTTTTAAAAAAAAAATAAGGAATAAAGCGACGGACTTAAAGAAATTGTGACGGATTGCGTGGTTTAATTTTTTAAAAACCAGAAAAGCGACAAACAAAGGGACCCCGTCCGTCGCTTTTCTGGAAATAATTT
>JBCEWC010001499.1:0-40668 GCA_038996855.1 Solanum aculeatissimum | reverse complement strand
GGTCTATACCAAAATCCACTTCTCTATCGGGAGGGATACCAGGAAAATCCTCGGGAAACACATCGGGGAACTCTTTTTCTACCGAGATCGATTCAAGCCTAGGTGACTCACCCTCCACATCTCTAACCCACACGATATGGTAGATACACCCTTTACCAATCATCTTCCGAGATTTAAGGTAGGAAATAAACTGACCCTTAACCACAAAATTGTTACCCTTCCACTCCAACACGAGTTTATTAGAAACTTGACTTGCCTAGTTCTACAATCAATTAAGGCATATGATGCATGCAAACAATCCATCCCAAGAATGACATCAAAATCATATATTTCAAGTTTTACAAGGTCACCGGGAAACACTTTATACAACACCAACACGGGACAACGCCTATACATTTTTCGGGCCACAATAGAATCACCCATGGGAGTATACACCGAATAAGGTTCCCTCAAGGTGGGGAAATTGGTGTTGCTAGTCAACTTCAATGATGGTCAATTTAATCGCTGAGTGGATTCGGTGATTCGTTGAAAGGCCACATGCATCGCCCTTTGTGATAGTTTGTGATCCTTGAGTGTTGTCATTTTCGGCGACAGTCATTTTGACCACTAAATTGATTCGGAAGTTTACTCTCACATTCAAACCTTGACCTTGATGAAATCGGCCAAAACCACCACCACTACCCTTCGAGTTGGAGAATCCACCATCAAACCAGGCCCTCTTAGCTTTATGCACTCTCCTTTCCTTAAGTTTCTCTCCCTAAATTTGCTCAGCATAAGTTATGAGCCGAGAGATATCCATGTCACAGATGAGCATAGTGATCCTAGATTCCTTCACCACCAATTCCGAAACACCTGAAATAAACTTGTACATTATTTCACGGGGATCAGAGATAAGCATTGGAGCATACTTGGAGAGCTTAGTAAACTTGAGGGCATAGTCACTCACGATCATACCACCTTGCCGGAGATTGATGAACTCGATCATTTTGGCCTCTCTAAGCTCAAGTGGAAAGAAACGATCATGGAAGGCCATCTTAAATTCCTCCCATCCAACCTTAACATCCATTATACTCTCAACAAGCTATTGGTTGTACCACACTTATGCCACATCCTTAAGTTGGTTAGCCGCTAACTCCTCCTTCTCCTCCGAACCAACACCCATAATTGTCAACACTTTGGTGAGTTCATCAATGAACTCTTGAGAATCTTTATCAACCTTAGAGCCATATAATTTTGGAGGGTTCATATGGGTGAAATCCCTCACCCTTGAAGCCGGAGTACCAAGGTTCACGGGATTCACCGGACGGGCTTGGTTGGCCACAGTTTGGGCCAACACGGATACCACATTTCTGAATTCGGCATGAGAAACCTGCTCCTCTGCCGGTGCACGAGGAGCTTGTTTCTTAATTCCGGGAGCCTGACGGGGAAGGGGAGCTCTTCGGGGAGGCATGTTCTGAAAGAGAGATAAAAACTAAGAGTTTAGAGACATCTCATAAAGGGTAAAAGGCACGATACAAGAGACAATGAAGTGATAGGTTCCTAAAACGTCATCATAGCCTCTTGTTTATAGACATGGCACGCATCACACCCATGAACAAGACTTTAATTAATGCGGCATATTGGACTCCAAGGATCATTACAAACCTAGGGCTCTGATACCATCTTTGTCACGACCTGGACAGGGTCCTAGATGTGACATGGAGAAGGAGAATCCAAAAGTCCTCGATCAAGCCATCATAGCATCATCACACTCATCATCGGTTCGAAAATGTGAAAGCAAATCACATAACATATAAGCTCTAAGGAAATCAGGGCTTTGGACTCAAACTATGGGGATGTTTCGGGAATGGGATGAATATGATTTCACATAGCACATAACAGTTATCTCTAAGAGGCAGGTAAGTAGGACTCAAGCTATGGGGGCCCACTGGGATTATGGGACTTTCTACATAAGCACATAGTCAAATATAATCCCAACATCAAGTCATAAGCATAATCAATACCATTTCTATAATCAAGGATCATAATCATAATATCTCAATAGTCATAATATCCAACAAAATTACAAGCCAACGTACAAGAGTTTAATTTATCCAACAACCCTCTACATAAGATAAGCGGGGCCTCGACATAGTTTGAGGTTCACCCTCAATATATAAGTAAAGAAGTAAAAGCAATACTAGCTAGATAGAAAATGGATATTGCCCTTGAACAAAAGGGTTCACCACAAGCAATAAACTTCAAGATGATCACACGTCGTTCGGTGAAATATAGAAGTCATCTCCAACACCTACATGGTTAGAACATGTAGACAAGAGTATGGGTTAGCACAATAAAATACTAAGTATATATGCATTAAAATGCATATGCACATGAACCTATAACAACCTACATGGCAAGGGCACATATATAACATCTTCACGGGACCTCTCACGGCCCGTTTGAGTCTCACGGACCGTGGGATTGTCCGTGGGGTTTGCCTTGGTCCATGGCCAGGGTCCTGGTCACCAGGAGCCCACTGTAACCCCCCACAAACCCCTACACGGATGGGGGACCCTCATACAGTCCGTGGTCCTATCCTTGGACCATTTCAGAACTCATTTCCAGCGTCCTTCCAATTACGGACAGTCTCACTATTGTTTCCATAACTTTCTCATAAAAATTCCGAATGGAGTGAAACTAGTTGAGTTGCGAAGATAACTCAAAGAAATTCAATTTGATATATAGTAGCCCACAGAGTTAATCCTGTACCAAAAGTTGTGATTCCTCAAAATACACTACCCAAACGGCCTCTATATGACACCAAAAGGTCCGTCTTGAATCTGACCACTTAAAATCAGCCCATGGCTACCAAAATTCAACCATGATCAGTCCAACACCATACAAGACCAACCATCAAGAAGTTCAAAAATTTTTGGGTTGTTACATAATCAAACTAGGGTCCATTTTCGAACGAGTCATTTTAGTAGTCCATTTAAGAAACGATGAATTTATAGCAACTTTCTTGGCCTTAGGTCTTGTAAAATACGAATGTTCTGCCAGAGGGTAGAAAATGTTATGTTTTTGTGAAGTGAGAAAGTTTGATAACCAACACAAATCAGTTTCTCTTCTGTAAAAGAAACAAAAAAAATTCAAAAAAGTGAAAGAGTTAGTCTATTAGTCATAATAATTAATTAAAATAACAAATAACATTTGTTTTTCCTAAACAAGATTAATCCAAAATCCCAGGAGATGAAAAGTTCCAAAAGAACGATCAAATGGATAAAATTTGTTCATTTAATAGACTGAAATAAGCAGATTACGCGATTTTAATAAAATATTCACAAAGTGACTTTCTAAAAGGTTTAACTGAGTATGAAGGTGTATGAAAATTTTGATTTGAAACTGATGGAGTATTTGGTAATTTTAACTATTTTAAAATAAAAAATTATTTTTCGAGGATAACAAGGTCACCATGAATTTGAGTGATGACTCAATTGAACATAAGGAGTTATTTTAGATGATTTTGACAATGGATTCAAAAGTATTTCGAGAAGACCCAAAATTTGAATTCATATATCTAAAAATGTTCTAGGACTTTGGGAATGGAATAATGGATCAATCATGTTTGAAACAAAACAAATGTATTTAAACATATAAGTCATACATCACAAATAAAGCAAATTATGTAACATTTAGCACATAAACGAAATATAACACGTCCTAATACATATACGTGACCCTTTATGCCAAGGGTAGGCCTAACAATTTGAAAGATGTATTACATGATTTGAAATGTCCTATTGTCCCAGAATATACAAATTTTATAAATAAATTGAATGGAGATACATAATAGGAAAAAAGGGTATAAATAAATAGTCCCACGCAGGGGTACAATACTAAACTAAATCCTTCTAATGAATACTTCTTCTTGAACTTTTCAATGCTTCTACAAGATTTTTCTCTGTTTTCAACAACAACAAACTGTCTATTTAAAAAAAAAAAACCAAACCTGCGGAACAATGGTTCATTAAAATAGTGTATACAACCTTCAAATTTCAAACATACAAACGTGATCGTCCATTTGGGCTGGGGGCCACTTTGGACTCAAGGTGGGCCACTAATGGGCCCAATACCCCTTGGATATTGGGTCAGCCTAAGCCAATGCTCCTACAAGGTTTGGGTTTAGCTCTACGCTAGGTGGACTAGGAGTGGGTTTAATTTTGAAAGTGAACTAGTGACCCAAGTGGACTACCTGGGCCGGGGAAGTTAACGACCGTTGACCGCATACGACCAACTTAATTCGTCAGGGTACCCCGATGGAATATTTGGACTAAACGGCTGTGACCCGCATAACCGTTATCTAATAGAAAAGTAAAAAAGGTACCGGATGGCAAAAAGTGTTATGCATGCCATGACAATTTAATATTTAAAATTTAAACACATAAAAATGAAAAGTAACAATTAATACAAATAAAAAGTTAGCCAAACAATAAAATCATTTTGTTAGAACCTAAATAATTCTCCAACGGAGTCGTATTTCTATTAATTGAAAAAAATGGCAAATTTCAAAAAATCAATTCTATACTTCATTAATTTAAGTCAAATAGATTTTTCGAAAAAAATACAAAGTCACTAAAGTCAATAAATAAAATAACATAATGAAAGGAAGAAATAACTAAAGTTATTGGGCTTGGCAGACCCATTTCAACCTGTCCTATTCTAGAAAAAAAGATTGGGCCTGCCTAGCCCTTTAAATTCCTGTCCAACTGCTCCATCTTTGGGCCTCTGCCCTTTTAGCTTATGTATATGCCGAGTGTATATTAGGTGTATATGACTGCTTTTACCTGTATTTTCTTGTATATCATCTTCAAAAGACCTGTACCAGCTTCTTCAAATCTACTCTTCCTCTTCCAAGGCAACCCAGAGAAATGAGATTTGGGTCTCCTTGGCCCAATGAGAATGTAAATGGGGAGAAGAGTCCATTTGAGACTCCAAGACAATTTACATGCAGCAAAATAAGTAAAACATATAAGTAATGACTCCAAATACTTGCTACAAAGATGTGTTAATGTAAAGGCATATATATAAAATACTGTTTATCACAGAATGAGGAAAGGGAGTCAACATTAATATTTAAGGGTGACATAATAATGCTTAAAAAAAAACCAATAGACAAGCATACTCAAAGATGAAATAAATTAGCCATTAGAAAAACCAGAAGAGACTAACACCAAAGCAGTGACGAAAACCATATACGATGACACATAAAACCTTGTGATAGTGTAAGGAACTGTACTAGTAACAACTAAAGGATCATAGACTGAATAAATTTTCAAACTGGAATAAAATTGAGAAATGAATAAAAGTAAAAGTCATCTGAATCATATCGAGGCCACTGTGGCTCTAACGATGCCTTATGACTTTATGATTCCTGCATCCCAAGAAAAATACTTAGTTTTGAGAGACCGATCTGTGTTGGCTTTGCCTTGCCATCTTGATGCTTGTCTTCCCTCTGATTTGCATGTCGAATTCATCTTGAAATACGGGTTCGATAGAATTTTTGAGGGTCCTTCTCAAAATTCCGCCCCAGTTTAGTATGTAGAAGAAGTCTTAACTTTCTTGTGGTTTGTGATTGATTTTGAAAGAACCTCAAAAAATCTGCCTCAGTTGCAACTTTAATGTCACTCTAACTATGAGTTGATGGAGAAATTCTTCTTTCAAAAAATTTTAAGATCCTTTCAAAATTCTGCCCCAGTTTCTATTGTAAAGAGGAATAAAACCTCACAGGGAATATGACCGAACCAGTATGGTGCCTACATATTCCGTTGAGGCAGGAATCAGGTCAAACATAGTTCCAAGCATAAAAGGGAATTAAAATTTTTAGATAATGTGACCGAAGCCAATGAAGGCCGCCTACATATTCCACTAGGGAAATCATGTCGAGCGTAGTTCACATTACAAATGAAGAACATTACAAAGTAAATAAAACCATAATATGCCATCTCAAAATATAGAAAGCAATAAACTGCGATTACAGGAAAAGAAAATACTAAACTTCAGACACAAGATTGAAAGATGTCAAAAGCATGACTTATGGAAACATCATTCTTTTCTATAACTGGTTACGCCATGAACTACTCCTTGTGCTCAGGAAATGGATTGGTTTTCACATTCACTGGAGCTTCCGCAAGTATAACTACCTTGCTATCAATCAAATCTTGAATCTTGTGATTAAGGGTGATACATTTCCCAGTATCATGCGTAGCAACCCTTGAGTGATAAGCGCAATGATTATTTAGATCATACCAATCATCCGAAGTATTCACAACCTTAGTTTCTATTGGGTCGAGTATTCCTTCTTCCTTCAACCTCTCGAAAAGAACAATAAGTGATTCCACCAATAGAGTGAGGACTCGAGAAGGTTTTCTCTCATAATTAGGATGAGGTGCATTGTTTTGTATTGGTCGTGGAACATGATATGTTGCTTGTGCATTGTAAATGGGGTATTGGGAAGTGGGATAACCTTGAGGTGTCACTCGATTATATGAGATAGATCTCCGAGTCATCACAACCATGGCTTCTTTCTCCTTCTTCTTTCCATTTCCAAATAAACCAGTTTGGAAGGCTCTAGATGATGCCAAGCTTGTTATTCTCCTAGTCTTAAGGCCATCCTCAATCATTTCTCCAACTTTGATGACTTCAGCAAATGTCTTCCACCCATTGTCACCATTTGTTAATAGTATTCTAAGTCTTGAGCTTGAATGAAGTAGGTGATCATCTCTGTTTCTTCCATTGGTAGATGTACCCTAGATGTCTCTTCTCTCCAGTGTACGACATATTCTCGAAAGCATTCAGTTGAATTTTGCTTCAGCTTTGTAATGAAGATTCTGTTAGGAGCGATCTCAATATTAAATTTGTAGTGCTCCACAAAAGCATTGGCCAAATCATCCATAGTATGCCACTTAGTCAAATCTTGCTTGGAGTACTATTCCAAAGCTCATCAAGTCAGACTTTGATTGAACAATTTGATTCTTATTCCCTTGTTACTTCCAACACCAATCTATTTTTCACAATAGACTTTCAGATGAAAGAAAAGATTCCCTGATCCATCAAACTTTTCAAACTTTGGAATCTTGTAACCAGGTGGTAACTCAACATCAGGAAATGTGCATAACTCTTCATTTCTCACACTTCGATTACCACTGAGTCCACAAAGGTCTCTCATAGCATCCTCTAAGATTGTCATCTTCCTATCCATTGCTTCAACATCAACAACTTTTGCATCATTTCGATTTCTACATAATGATCAACATCTTGTTGGTAAAATCCTGAGACCTTGGCAACGGATGGAGCAGTAGCATAAGTGTACACTGGTGGAACATGATGTGTCACAGTTGGAACCTTTAAAGGAGCAAAGGTGTACATGAAGAGAGCATCCTGAGTTGGATGAGTGAATGAAGCACTTTGAACTTGCTGAAAAGTGGCAAAAGGATTTCCTTGATCAAACTCATTTGAGGTCGGAAGCAAAGGTATAACAAGACTTTTTTGGCGAGAATCTGGAGGTAGGTTCTGGAAAGCAGTTTGGTATTGTGTCACCATGAGACTCAATTCAACAATTCGTTGCTCTAGACAGACAATAACATCCAATTGTGATTCAATTCCTATCGAAATACCAGGATTGGATGCAATAGATACAACAAGGAAAGATTCAAATGAAGTGACTGTACTGATCAAACTAGGGTCCATTTTTGAACGAGTCTTTTAGTAGTCAAATCAAGAAACGATGAATTTGTAGCAACTTTCTTGGCCTTAGACCGTGTAAAATATGAATATTCTGCCAGCGAGAAGAAAATGTTTTGCTTTTGTGAAGTGAGCAAGTTTGATAACCAACACAAATCAGTCTCTCTTCTGTAAAAGAAAGAAACAAAACTCAAAAAAGTGAAAGAGTTAGTCCATTAGTCATAATAATTAATTAAAGTAACAAGTAACATTTATTTTGCCTAAACAAGATTAATCCAAAATCCCAGGAGATGGAAAGTTCCAAAAGAACGATCAAATGGATAAAATTTGATCATTTAATAGACTGAAATGAGCAGATTACGCGATTTTAATAAAATGTTCACAAATTGACTTTCCAAAAGGTTTAACTGAGTATGAAGGTGTATGAAACATTTGATTGTAAACTGATGGAGTATTTAGTAATTTCGACCATTTTAAAATAAAAAAATATTTTTCGAGGATAAGAAGGTCACCGTGAATTTGAGTGATGACCCAATTTAACATAAGGAGTTATTTTAGGCGATTTTGACAATGGATTCAAAAGTATTTCGAAAAGACCCAAAATTTGAATTCATATATCTAAAAATATTCTAGGACTTTGGGAATGGAATAATGGATCAATTATGTTTGAAACAAAATAAATGTATTTAAACACATAAGTCAAACATCACAAATAAAGCAAATTATGTAACATTTAACACATAAATAAAATATAACGCGTCCTAATACATATACGTGACCCTTTATGCCAAGGGTAGGATGGGTAGAGAAAAGACTAAAATGTCCTTACTTTTTAAAACTAAATGTCAGGTACCGTGGTAGAACAAGTCTGCGATGTGGACTTGTCGCACTTCAGTTCATATTTTGATAGAAACCTTAAAACGCATTCAGGAACTATTTTTTGACAAAATAACACATAAATCGTATTGTTAAATGCGTTTTATGTATAATTTTACGTAAATCATTTTTCGATCAATTTTTAATCCCATAGAAATAATGGAACAAAATTTAAGTGCAAGTCCCCGACAAGTCCGTGACGTGGATATGTCGCACACTTTTCTAGAATCTCATTTTCCTCAAAAAATTATCTTTCGATCCGGTTGCTCTAAAATCAATTAAGACCATTTTCCCACATAAATTTTCGTGATGATCACATTTCTGACCTCGAATTTGCTAAAAGAATTTGAGAAGATGCGTTATGAAGCATTCCCTCATCTAGGGGTATTATGATAATTTCTAGGGTGTAACATTATCTCCCCTTTGGGATCATTCGTCCTCGAATGATAATGATGTTATGAATCTACTCAAAGCAAATATGTTATTATATAACTTAAGCATACTAGGTTACTCAAACTAAACGAATGCAAATCTTTGAGATCAAGAGTGGGAATTTACCTTCAAGATTCTAATTTGGAGGCACAAATAAATGCGGATACTTTGCTTTCATATCTTCCTCGACTTCCCATGTAGCTTTCTCAACAAATTGATTTCTCCATAGCACCTTAATCGAAGCAATCTCTTTAGTCCTCAATTTACGAACTTGGCAATAAAGAATTTAAATCGAAATCTCTTCACAGGATAAGCTATCTTTAATCCCAACACTCTTAATAGGAACAACTAGTTAGGGATCTCCCAAGCATTTCTTAAGCATGGAAATATAGAATACTTGATGTATAACACCCAGCTCTGCTGTTAACTCCAACTTATATGCAACATTACCAATTCTTCTTATAATCTGATAAGGACCAATATATTAAGGACTTAGCATTCCTTTCCTTCCAAATCTCATGACACCTTTCATGGGTGAAACTTTCTAGTACACTCAATCACTTACCTCAAACTCCAAGTCTTTCCTTCTAACATCGGTATATGAATTTTGGTAGATTTTCACGGTTTTTAACCTCTCTTGAAAGATTTTCACCTTCTCCATAGCTTGGTGAACCAAGTCAGGCTCTATCAACCTATCTTCACCAACCTCAAACCAACTAATAGGTGATCTACACCTTCATCCATAAAGGGCCTCATATGAATCCATCTGTAGGCTAATTAATGATAAGTAATCATCCTAGTTACCTTTGAAGTCTATAACACATGCCCTCAACATGTCCTCAAGAGTCTATATGGTCCACTCTGCTTGCCCATCTATATGAGGATGGAAGGTTGTACTAAGATTTGCCTTCGTGCCAAGCTCTTTCTGAAAGGACTTCCAAAACTGTATTATGAACTGGCCTCCTCTGTCTGAAATAATAGATAAGCGAAATCCATGCAATTTAATAATTTCTTGAATGTATAGCCTGGCATAATTCTCTGCGGTGTCAGTTGTCTTAACTGGTAAGAAGTGAGCTGGTTTGGTTATCCTGTCTACTATTACCCAAATGGAATCATGATGTATACGAGAACACGGTAACCCAGTTATGAAATCTATGTTAATCATCTCCCACTTCCACTCTGGGATGTCTATATTCTGAGCCACACCACAAGGCCTATGATGTTCTACCTTGACTTGCTGGCAATTTGGGCACCTTGACACAAACTGGGCAATGTCTCTCTTTATACCACTCTACCAGTATATCTCTCGTAAATCTTTATACATCTTTATGAAACCCGTATAAACAAAGTATCTAGTGTTATAGGTTTCTGCCAATGTTCTATCCCAAAGGCCATCCATATTGGAAATACACAATCTGTCTTGATACCTTATCACACCATCTTCCCTTTTTGTAAAAACTAATAATTTCTGCTTCTGAACATCATCTTTCAACTGGAGAAGAATGGGATCCCAATCCTACTTTTCTTTCACCTCAACAAATAATGAAGACTCGACCCCATTTTGAACAACTATACCTCCCTCATCTGTATGAATAAGCTAGACCCCTAAACGTGCGAGCCAGTGGAATTATTTAGCCAACTCTCTCTTCTCATCTTTAATGTGAGCAGTGTTTTCCATGGATAAACTGCTAAGAGCATCCACACCAACATTAGCCTTACCTGGGTGATAGAGGATGCTCATGTCATAATCCTTCAACAACTCTAACCATCTTCTCTGTCTCAGGTTCAACTCCTTCTGACTGAATACATATTGCAAGCTCTTGTGGTCCATGAACACATCCACATACCTACCATACAGATAGTGTCTCCAAATTTTGAGAGCAAACACCATAGCAACAAGCTCAAGATCATGAGTTTGATAGTTCTTCTCATGAGTCTTAAAATGTCTAAAGGCATATGCTATCATTTTGCCTCTTTGCATTAGTACACACCCCAGTTCAACTATGGAAGCATCACAATATACAACAAAGCTATCTATTTCCTTGGGTAGGGACAAAATCGGAGTTGTAGTCAACTTAGTTTTAAACTCCTGAAAACTCTTCTCACAAGCCTCTGACCATTGGAATTTAATCTTCTTCTAGGTCAACTTGGTCAAGGGAGCTGATATAGATAAGAAACCTTCTATAAACCTCTTATAATAACCGGCCAAATCCAAGAAACGTCTTATCTTACGTTGAAGTTTTGGGCCTTGGCCAGTTCTTCACTGCCTCAATCTTTTGGGAATCAACTCTAATACCTTCTCTCGATATAATATGGCCTAGGAATGCCACATATGCCAACCAAAACTCACATTTGGAAAATTTGAATACAACTTATGATCTTTAAGGGTCTGGAGGACAATCCTGAGAGCACATTCCTCCTCATTTCTGGAGTAGATCAGGATGTCATCAATCAATACAATGACAAACATATCTAGGTACTTCTTTAATACTCGATTCATAACGTCCATGAAAGCTGTAGGGGAGTTAGTCAGGCCAAACGACATTACTAAAAATTTGTAGTGCCCATATCGGGTTCTAAAAGCTGTCTTTGTGATATCACTTTCTCTGACTTTCAACTGATGATAGCCGGATTTGAGATCTATTTTAGAGAAAACAATGGCACCCTGAAGCTGGTCAAATAGGTCATCAATTCTGGGGAGGGGATATTTGTTCTTTATAGTGACCTTGTTTAACTGACGGTAATCTATTCACATTCTAAGGGAACTATCCTTCTTTCGCACGAGTAGGATTGGAGCGCCCCAAGGAGAGACACTTGGTCTAATGAAACCTTATCTATAAGATCTTTTAACTTTTCTTTTAACTCTTTCAATTCTATTGGGGTCATTTTATACAACAGAATTGATATAGGCTGGGTATTTGGAAGGATATCTATCCTAAAGTCTATATCTCTATAGGGAGGGACTCTGGGTAGATCATCACAAAAGATTTTAGGAAACTCGTTTACAACTAGAACATACTATAGAGATGGTGTCTCAGCATCAAAATCTCTAACTTTGACGATGTGGTAAATACACCCCTTGGAGATTAACTTTCTAGCCTTAAGGTATGAGATGAAATGACCTGTAGGCACAACTGAACTACCCTTCCATTCTAAGACTGCCCATTTGGAAACTGAAACTTGACAACTCTGGTTCTATAATCAATGGAAGCATAGCAAACATGAAGCCAGTCTATGCCCAGAATAACATCAAAGTCGACCAAATATAACTCAACTAGATCAACTAAAATATCTTTATGGTAGACTGAGATAGGACAATCTTTATAGACTCTTTGAGCTATAATGGACTCACCTACAAGAGTGGATTCATTGAAGGGCTTAAGAAGATATGCAGGACTGATTTTAGATTTCACAGCTTTGTAAGGAGTCACAAAAGATCGAGTAGCACCTGGGTCTAGTAATGCATAAATATCATGAGTAAAGACTTTGAGCATACTATCAACTACATCTGGTGAATTCTCTTGATCTTGGCGATTGTCCATAACATACAGATGGTTTGTACCCCCGCCTGTCCCTGAAGTATTATCCTTAGGAGCCATTTTACCTGTTGGTACTGATGAAGATGACTGAGCCCTATGACCTCCATAATTCTGTCTTTCCATCGGGGACTCCTTTAAGATATTACCCATTTTTCCACACTTGAAGCAACCATTAGTACCCATAAGAAACTCTCCAGGATGGAACTTACTACACTTGGCTTACAATGGATGGCGAGAAGGTCCTTGAACTACACTCCCTTGCGACTGGGTGCACTAACGGTTTAAAACTCGTCATTAATAACCGACTCAACCAAGGGATCATTGAGAACTTAAGAAGCTTGGTCCCCATAGACATTGACTCCCCTTTGCATTTGATCTCTTCTTGGAGGCATTTTCTGAATATTCATAAATAACAAGTATTAGAGGGAGAAAGCCTTAGAGTACACTCTAGATCATCAAAGAAGTGAAATTTCTTGAAATGCCTCATAGCCTTCTACTTATAGATGTGGTACACTTCACACCCATGAATAAAACTCTAATTGTTGCGGCATGTTAAACTCCCTAGGACATTTTAAACCTTATGCTATGATACAAAGTTTTTCATGCCCCAAGCTATGCCCTAGACATAACACAGTGATTAGAATCCCGAAGAACTCCAACCAAGTCTCTTAGGATTGACCACATACAAAAGGTAAGTAAAAGTAGTAAGATATAAAAGGATGCATAAGTAAAATATCAAACCATTAAAAGTCTAGGTATTAAGAGAAGTTATCAAATTTTTGAATAAGTGGGATTACACTTTTAAGCTTTGTCTAATCATGCCTCTATGACTATGAAAAGGGCATAGGACAAGACCTAGCTCACACTAAACTCAAATAATGAAGGTAGTATCAACATATTAAAAAGGGAGAAAAGAATAGTGGCTCGCCCTCAAATCATGAGGACTCTTGTCACGACTCGAGCCTAGCGCCTAGGTGTGACATTGTGAATAGAAAACCCAAAGGTAACCCAAAAAAGCCTCTTAGCCTATTTTATGCACATCCTTGGTTGCAGAATATAACACAAGCATTATATAGTCAAAATGAGGGGATTCAGAACTTAGGACACAAGCTACGGGGAATAGATAAGGGACTCTCCATCATTAAATAACATCCAAAAATACTAAGGAAAGGGAATATGGGATGTACTCTATAGGGAATAAGGACTTAGGATATTTCACTATCTCATAATCAACATCATAAACATCAACATATATGGGATAAGGACTTAAGGATCAGTCTCTATAAAGTTTAACCATCACATAATGTACGTAGAATAAGTATGTAACAACACCTCTAAAAATGAGTAAGACAGGGGCCAAGACATGTCCCGAGCTCACCCTAAAATAATAAGTAAATTAATAGTGTCTTAACGTAGAAATATAGATTGAAAATGGGTATTTCCCTCAAACTAGAAGACTCAGCACAAGACAATGTCTTCAAGAACTGAACTAGTGATGAGTCCATATTTCGAACTCATTTTAAGGTTAGCTTGTAAAGAAACATTGCCCTTAATGTGCTATTATTTCTAAATTCTAACAAATATGCATGTGCTATGACAGGAAATGGGAGTAAAAGTGCACAAATGGACAATACTTGGTGAAATCCTGGAAAGGGAACAAAAGTGCAAAAAGATAGAGAAAATCAGTATCGCCAACATACTCGGCGATCCACCAAACACTCAGAGAGATCACCTATCATTGAAACAACAAAGTTCCAGATTAAGTCAAGAAGGTGGTCAGATTTGATATCGCAAAGCACATTCGGTGCACTGCCAAATTGTACAAGAGATCACCTAAAGTTGCTACACTTAAAGTCCCAAAACACTGGAAAGAAGGCGATGTGATGGATATTTTGGTGTATGACTGAATTGTATTAGTGGAATGAAGAGTCATCACTTAATGTTGCAGAAGAGGAAACCTTATAAAGATACAAAAGAAAGTAAGCAAGTGCACATTAGATGCATTGCCAGAGTGCTCAGTGATGGTCGACCTTTACTGCCGAATGACATTTTGCAACACAAACTTTCCCACATTTGCACAAAGTATATAAGAAATTTTAGAAAGGACATTAAAAGGGGAGTCTATGCCATATCAAAACAATTAATCTTCTATAGTAATTCATGGAACTTTTCTCTTAGAGTACAAAGGGGAGTTAAGGTTTTGAAGCTTTTGGAGAGCAAATTAAAGAAGATTGGTTGGTGATAATCAACTAATTTCTGTTCAATCTTATTACCCATGACTGTTGTTGTTATGTTCGGTATCAAATCTTTAATTTCTAGTATGTGTGGCTAAAACCCCTATGTTGGGGGTCTGCTATTGATATGAGTTTTTGAATTGTCTATTGGGTCTTTGATATTTTGACTTATTTGAAGCTGATTTGAGTGAATTTATAACTATTCCTATGTTTAATCAATAATTTCAAGGTTGCAAACTTGGAGTTTACTCTAGATCTCTAATTGTTGCTTTAGTCAGAATGATTAGAGTGTGGAATGGATATAATGGCTGAAAACCTCTTGGGGTTTCAATTGAATTCCAAAACCATGGATTCAATGTCCAAGGTATCTGGGGTTTAGCAGAGACTTCTTAGGCCAAGCGTGTCCTTGACCGTTGATGTATGATTTCTTAGTTGATTCATGTGAAACACTCATGTATCATAGCTTATATGGGTTACAAGAAACCTAGCCTATTCACTCAATATCAACTCAATTAGTCAAATATTTAGACCTAACTGGTAGATCAATTTTCATATTTGCACATCCCTAACATCTTCCCTTAATTATTTTTTAAGTCATTTAGTTGAATTTATTTAGTTCAATCCTTACTTTAGATATTGCAACCCCCCTAAATCCTACAATTACTTAGTCCAACAATCTATTTCTACCTTGAACAACTATTCCCTGTGGGATCGATTCCAACCTCTAAAGTTGGGTTATTATGCAGATGATGACCACCCCTGCTTCCTTTGAGTAGCCAAAATGAGTGACATCAGAAAAGGCATCGTTGTCGAGGAATCAATGTGTTCATATTGGAAGTGTTTACTGAGCTTTGTTCTTATAGTTAGAGTTGTTTTTACTATTTTCTTATTGTTTTTGTTGTTGAAAAATAGGTGTTAAAATAGAAGATGATGAAAGTGTCCATGGTGAGAATGTTAGAGACACGAACGATATGTAAGGTGTTAACTGGGATCAAGCGGAGATCACTAGTGGACTACCCCTATTGGTCGGAGGAGTTAATTTCCATGTAACAAGCACTATGTTGCAACTCCTTCGGCTAAAGGGATTGTTTGGAGGGCTCGACCACGAAGATCCTGATGAACACTTAAGGAACTTTGTTGATGTCTGTCTTTCATTCAACTTCATAGGAGTGAGTCATAAAGCCATTCGACTAAGGCATTTTCCTTTTTCCACCACTGAAAAGGCATTGAGGTGGCTAGCTGAGCTGCCTTGTGATCCTATTACTTCGTGGAAGGTGCTACAAAATTTATTCCTTGAAAGATTTTTCCCTCCCTCAAAGATGATAAAGTTGAGAAGAAATATTGAGAATTTCAAGCAGCCAGAAGGTGAGCCATTGCATGAAACATGGCTCTTATTTTGAAAAATCTTACTATAATATCCCAACCATAGAGTTCTGCACCATATGCTTTTGCAATATTTCTATTAGAGCCTCGATGCAACGAACTAAGGAGTAGCTAATCAGTTAGTGAGAGGAGGCCTAATGACCAAAACATTCACCAAAGTTGGTAACCTCCTAGATGGCATGACAAAGATTAACCGAGCATGGTACACAAGAGATGACTTGGTACCTTCAAGCCACAAAGGTCTAACAAAGGAGCAGTTTGCTAAGGATCAAGAGAGGGATGTGAATATGGCTAAAATTTTGACTCAACTTGATCTTTTAACTAAGCATGTCATGAGAGGAAATCGTAAAAGTGTGAATACTGTGGGAGTTACTGGAGATGTGATGTTTGAGGGTGCACCATTTAAAGGCAGTTACAACGAGTAGGTACAATACATGGGGAACCAAATGGTGGGTTCTCGACTAGCTTTTCCAAGAACACCCAAGAATCAAGGTTAGAACAACAACCCCGGATGGCGAGATCATACATGGGTTGACCAACCTCAAGTTGGGGGTTGGAGGAATCGTGAGGGAGATAGGTATATTCTGTCTCATAATAGGGTGAAGGTTGTTGACCCCATGGTGAATCAACATAATCTTTGGACGGAAGATATGCTCACCCAAATCTTGAGTAAGGTGGAAGCCACTGATAAAGTCCTAAAGGAGATAAAATCTGATTTCTCTCAGTTGAGTCAAACTGTGACATCACATTCAGAGTCCATGATGTGCTGTCAAAATACAACACTTTTAATGCTTAAAACTTGGAATTTTGTGCATTCTCAAAGCGATTTAGTAGATTTGATATTTGTTTATGTTTATTTTGCAAGATTTCAGTGTTGGCTTGATGTTGAGCTTGAAGTGCAGATTTGCAGAGCTTTGGTAATTTACGAGACCATCTACGGGTCGTGGGTCATTCCATGAGTCATAGAGGGGGTTTTGTTTGATGTTCCAATAAAAGGGTAAAATATGAGTCACACTCTACGAGAAAGGACCACAAGTTGTAGACCATGATACGAGTCATAAAGTGTGGTTATAAAGTGAAGATCAAAAATTGAAGAGTTGCTAAAAGTGGCTCAAATGAAACCCTTCATGGGTTGTGGAATCCTATACGACCCATGGATTGGTTTCATGAAAGGTGCCAGTAGGATGCAACTACATTCCACGAGACCTCGATCCATGAGTCGTGAACTGCCTCATGAGCTATAATTAATGCTCATCACTGACACCGATACAGTTATCCTATTTCATTTCAGCTTTGTATTTTAAGTATTATATATAGGTTTTTAGGTTTTTTTATAATAGATACAATATTTGGAATGATAGATACGATACTAGATAGTTTGTGAACATATTTTGTGATTTTATTGATTCACGTTTGCAATTTCCTTGAGAATTTGGATTTGTGTGCATCTATTCTTGTGCCTAAGTAATTTAATTATGTATTTTTCTTGCATGATTTCTGAACATACTCCAAGCATGCGTGGCTAAATCCACAACTAGGGTTGTGGGAACCATGACAAACTAGCTAAGATAAAATTGAATACTTTGCAAATTCTTGAATGGTGTTAGGATGCATTAATTAAATCTCTTCACTTTAATTGCTTTTTAATGGATGACAAACGCTACAACTCACCTAGTATCACTTGCTTGATCCAGGTAGTGACGAATAGAAAAAGAGTTAATTAACAGAAGTTGATCAATATCTCTTAGCTAATCAATCTAACTAGATATTGTAAGGTTGTTTTGGGATAAAGTAAGGGTTAGTATAGCAACATCACAGAGACCGATCAAGTAATGTGATGAAATTCACCTAGATGCCTGATCACGGGTTTAGGAGAACATAACTTACTGTCCTGTACTTACGCACGAGAAAAGAGTCGTAAGTATCCAAGAACACTTAGTTAGGGAGTCATGGGGAGCACGTAGCCCTAGTTCATTTCTTTTTTTATTACAAACACTTGTAATTTTAGTTTATAATTAACTTTTACTCGCAAAACTCCCATTGTTATATTTATTTTTCTATTTTCTAAGAGATAGTAGGGTATATTGATTCACTTTATAAAAGTGTGCTATTCCAGAGTCTATCATATTCCTCATGGAATGATCCTAACCCTTGCTAGGTTAAATACTTGATTACGATTATTTCAACCTCCAAGTAGAGGTTTGTGCTGAGCGTTAATGTTGGAGTCCAATATTTATGGCACTATTATCGGGGAAGATGGCTAGACTTGATTAGCACACTATAATTTGATAGATTGCTCTTTATTTACCTAATTTTACATTTTTGTTGTTTTTGTCTTGCTACAGGGTGCAGGTGAATAGTGCATGTCAACTACGAGAAGTCGAGGCACTCTCTTGATTCCTTTTGACTAAGAGATTGACCAAATCTGGAACGAATGACTCGACAACCAGGTAATGATATTGAAAATGCAGCTAACACTACACTAAATCCAAATGGGGACAACCCACCCATAGTCATTCTACAGCCTGAGGGACTTCAAGCACTGCTAATAATTAGAATCAATATTGGCTGAACCCAATGGCTATGAAGCGATAGTGTTACCTCCATTTTCGGGTGGCACTAAGTTTTTTATGTCAAGTGGGTTACTCTAATGCTACAAAATCGTGGGTTGTTTGTAAGCCTACCATAAGAGGATCCACATAATCACCTACACAACGTCGTGTTTGTCTACAAGAGTGTAATAAGGAATCAAATTCTGTCCATGGATGTCGTTGGGCTCCGTGTCTTCCCATTATCTCTTATTGGCAATGCAATGTCATGGTTAGCTGAGCTCCCATAGATTTTAATCACCAGTTGGACTAAACTTTAGATGACCTTTTTAGAAACGTACTTCCCCATTTACAAAAAGCTCAAGCTGAAGAAGGAGTTAAAAACATTGAACAATTGACTGGTGATACAATTGGTGCTACATGGGAGAGGTTTTTGAAGTGTCTGAGAAGGGTTCCCGACCACAAGATCATAGATAAATCCTTGGTTGAAATATTCTACAAAGCCTTTGATGAGAATGGGCAGGCATCTTCCGATACCATCATGGGTGGATCACTCATAGATCATATCTCCCTAGAGATCGCCGAGAGGCTAGAGCAGGTGGTCAAGACTAATCATGCATTGGGCACAAGGGACAAAGCTATAACTAAGAGCTCATTTGTAGTTACTACTACTCTGGTGCAAGCACATATCAGTGAAAAGGTGATGCAGGAACTTGCACAGATTAGTACCAATATGGAGCTACTGATGAAGTAGAACGCATAGAAGGTGAATGTCATCGCTCATCATTATGTCCGAGCGCCCATGTATGAGGAACCCTATTTTGAGAAAGATTCTTGCTTTGTAGCTGAGAAAACGGGGGAATTTTGACCTAATGCCCAGATGTTCAATCAGTACTACTGGCGCCAAGGAAACTAAGGTCGGAACTACGGGCAAGATAGAGCGTACAATAACAATAAATGGGGTGGCTTCTATGATAAAAATAGAGGCCAAGATAGAGATGCTGATTAGGGTTGCAGAGATGGCTACAGAAGCGACACCTATGTTCCACCTCACAATCGTGATTCTGGTTTTGGTTCAACTAGAGTTGAAGAGATGTTTGACAAGTTGTTGAAGAACGCTGATGCGCAAAATGAGACACTCAAGGGGATAAAGATTGACATCTCTAGCATTAATCAGAATATCAAGTTTCATTCAGTTGCAATCAAGCAGCTTGAGCAATAATTCGGCCAGATCTCTACCCAGTTTAACCAACTCCATAAAGGTACTCTTCCCAACAATACTGTTTAGAATCTGAATAATGAAGGAAGGTGTATGGCTATCACAACTCGCAGTGGGAAACATACCACTGATCCTCCAATTCCTATAGATGATGAAGATGTTTGTGATGAGGGTGTTGTGGATAAGCAAGTTGAAACTGGAGATGTCAGTGTTTAGACTGAGGAAAGCAATGTCGTGCCAAAATAGTTGAGACCCATTCCTCGACCTCCTCCTGCCTTCCCACAAAGACTTAAGAAAAAAGAGTAGGAAGGTAAGTTCAAACACTTCCTTTCCATGTTGAAGAAACTTTCTATCAACATCCACTGATAGAGGCACTGGAGAAGATGCCTGAATATGCCAAGTTTATGAAGAATTTAGCGACGAAGAAGTGCACGGTGAGTCAAGAGCTCTCACAAGAGCTCCGATATTGTAGTGCTATATCTACCCAGTCGTTGGTGCCGAAAAGAGAGGATCCCAGAGCATTTATCATTCCTGCACTATAGGGGATATATAGTTCGCAAGGGCATTATGTTATCTTGGTGCCAACATAAACTTGATGCAACCTTGTGATTTTCAAGAAGCTCGGCCTGGCAGTCCCTACACCTACTAGCATGAGACTATTGATGGTTGACCGAACTATTTAGAAACCGGTGGGAATCCTACATTACGTCCTCGTCAAGGTGGACCAATTCATATTCCTAGCTGTCTTTGTGATCTTATACTGCGAAGTGGATTTTGAAGTCCCAATCATCTTGGGAAGGACTTTCTTGGCCACTGGGCGAGCCCTAGTGGACGTGGAATCCGGTTTCCTCAAGTTTAGATTGAATGACGAAGAAGTCACCTTTAACGTCCGTAGTTCGATGAAGAGGATAGATGAGGTCAAGATAGATGTGAGGGCTATTCATAAATTTTGAGTAATCAGATAGCCCACGTCATGCCACGATGATAAATCAGGCACTGTTTGGGAGGCAACCCAAGCTATTTTTGTAATAATCGTAGTTTAGTTTTTATTTTTTAGCTTTAGACTTAAAATAGGTTAGCTTTTTGTATTTTTAGGATGTCAATTTTGGATAATGGATTGGTGTTATATAGGGTAACAATTTATTTTTTTAGGTTTTGCAGGTACCCAACCAAGTCAACCATTTTTTACCGGAAAAAAACTAAAAATGGATTTTACGATTGACTCTACGGGACGTGTTGCATTGCACGACCCGTAGACCATCTCGCAAAGTCCTCCAGTGAGCAAGGATTTTATGCACTCCAGTCCATGAACCAAGTCCACGATTCATATGCAGAACTACGGGTCATAGATTGGGTTCGTGGATCCCAAGTAAGTTCCTAAATTTTCCTAAGTATCAAAAGTGGTTTACGAGACCTTTTTACGAGTCAATTCCAATACACGACTTGTATAAAGACTCGTAGACTATAGGTGTGGATAAAAGGTTTTAAAGTTTCCACAAAACCACGATCCATGGGTCATGGAGCATTCCTGGCCCGTAATCAGGGTTTCGTGAAACCAAAACCTTAACATTCTAACACGACCCAATTTGATTTAAATAGGGGTCAAAATTATTTTGACCCTATTATTTGCAAACACCAGTCAATCCCAAACCCTAATCTGACTACCCCTATCCATCTCCGGCCAAACATTTGTCAACCTATGTCATTTTTTGACCACCTCCAATGAACCTTCCTCACCTAGGGTTTCAAACCCCTACTGTGTCCTTATCATTCTCCATTGAATCGCATTTGAAATTGGTAAGTTTATGGTCCCTAAAACTTAATTTAAAGAGTTGTGATTTTTATTGAGTGTTGATTGGGATTAGGGATGGTTTTAGAGGAGTTGTGAATCTATTCAAATCCTATTCTTTGAAATTTAGTCATAAGTGCAATTAATTAGATTAAGGTAGGGTGAAATAAGTGCTAGAAATGGTTGGGTATTTTATTATGTGCTTGTAGAATTATTCAGTCATTAGAATAAATTAAAAAATATGTGAACACATGACCAAATAGTTGATATACGCGTTGACAAATGATCAGATGATGTAAAATGTATGATAAATCTTTTTGATGGCGTGTTTTTGAACTATAATGCATGAGTGAGGTTGGGAACTTGGTGTAAATTGGCATGTGTATGCATGAACATTTGCTTGATAATATTGTTTTGGTTGATCAAATTGGTCAGGGGAACTCGAAGATAATGTTGGCAAGAATATTTTAACACTGGTCACTTCTACGAGGGTCTTCTATGGATCGTGGATCAATCCACGGGCTGTGGTTGCCCCTCTTAAAAGGTTCTAGTGTTAAATAATGTTGGGGATTAATCATACGAGACCTTCCACGACTCATGGACTTTTCCATGACTCGTAGATAGGTCTCATAGAGTTTGTCAGTATTGAACCTAAACTAGGACTTACATTCATGACTCAATCTACGACTCATAGATCATTCTACGAGTAGTGACTAGGACTTGTGGATGCAACTCCAGTTGTTGAGTTGTTGCTAAATACTATCCCACAAAACCCTCTATGACTTGTAGAGTACTCTACGACTCGTAAAGAGGGTTTCGTGAACCCTAATTTCCCAGTCCAATTTTGAAATTTTCTTGTGGTTTTGGATTGCAATTCATGAAACTAATTCATTTTGTGATTGTGTGTCTTGCAGGTACCATGGACCCTAAATCAAAGAAAGAGGAAATTTGAGCTATGAAGGCCCGCCTACAAGATGAGGCCACAAATTCGAAGCATGCCCCCAAGGCTAGTGGCTCTGTAGAGGAGCTTAGCATCTAGCCAGACTCTGATGTAGAGCCATGACAGACTCAGGCTTCTTCTAGGCATGTTATATCGTAGGATATTGTGGTCAGCCCTCCCCAGTATAAAGAGAAAGGTGACTGGGCTAGCAGTAGTATTCAGATGACCTCCTCCAAGAGGGGGTCCAAATCTGGTTCTGAGGAGGGTTCAAACTCCTAATTATTTTCCAACCCTCGAGCACCCGAGTCATCACTGGATGTAAAGCATAATAGGTGGTGCATCGAGGGCATGTAGACTATATTCAGAGAGGATATGCAGATGAATGAGCACGGTCGACCCGCTCGTTTCATTCTAGAGGAGTCCCGATTCATCACCAGTGGACTGGACAGTATCCCTGGGCCGGAGGACACCATTGTTCGATATAGACTCCAGTGGTTGGCACAGTCGGCTAGGAGGTACTCACCGATATTGGTGAGGGAGTTCTTTGCCTCCTACGCCGCTACTATCCATAACACTCTTACTAAGGGAAAGAAGCCCCTCGCCTAGTCCAACTTAGAGGAGGTCAAAGTGCGAGGCTGAGTGTTCAACATGTCAGAGGAGACCATCCGACGGATGCTATTTGGACCCAAGTTCATATCCCCTAGCTCCACAACAGAGTTCGACCACAGAGTGGGGTAGACATGAGACTTGGGAGTGATAAGAAACATAGAGCGTCGAGCCTATTTGATGAGATGGGTGTCTAATCACATTGCTGCTGCTGGACCTGAACCTTCTTGGGTATCCATATCTTTGGAGCATATTGTCAAGGCTTCGTTGAGTTTTCTCGCTAATTTTTGGTGGGCGATTGTTCGCTCGAGGATTCAACCGACACTTGCATATAATACCTTGATGTCGGAGAGAGTCATATTGGTGGCCAACATATTGGCTGGCCATGCTATTAATTGGGTCACATAGATTATTGTACAGATCCACGAGGCAGCCCTGAGGAAGTCCACTACGATCCTCTTCCTGTGCTTGATACATTGCCTATGTCTGACGGTGGAGGTTTGAATATTGCATCACATGGACATACTAGTAGAGGTGCAACGTACATTAGATGCCAACCTGATAAAGATTGAGGAGAATCCCGTTGCACTCCATCGAGTATCGAGGCCACATGTTACACTTCTAAATTTTACCACCTTAGTGCCTCCAATCGAACCCTCCACTTCTGTCATTGCACCTACTGCAGAGGGCCCTCCACAGATAGAGACTACTGAAGGAAGGGGGCCCACTATCACTACTACTGCTGGTCCAAATGTTAATTATCCCTTGATCCCTATTGTTGAGCCTAAAATTGACCTTATTCTTTGTAAATACCTAATAAGCCTGGACCTTAATTAATGATGATCCCGAACTTGGCCCTAGTCTTTCCTTGAACACTGTGCACCTCAACTCAGTCTAAAAGCCTAAGTTGAGGGTGGCTACCCAAAAAGTGGCCTTGGTTCGGAGGATAGATATTGTGCACCTCATCTTAGGCCAAAAGCCTAAGTTGAGGGTGGCTGGTATAAGGAGAAGTCATAAAAAGTGAGAAAAAAGCTTAGTGATACTGAGAAGGGAGAAAAAGAAGTGATACTGAGAAGGGAGAAAAAGAATAAAAAGGGTGCAAGAAAAATGAAAAAATTAGCCAAAGTTCAAAACAATGTGAATGAATAAGGGCAAAGTTCTAAAAACAAAAGAAAAGCACCCTTAAAAAATTGAAAATCGGGAAAAATGGAGAAGAAATAAAAAAATGATAGGTTGGTAGGGTAAAGGTGGTAAATAATGCAGTATCAAAGAGGGCCTCAATCACTATGTTTCTATACAATCACTTCAAAGCCCTCTGAGCCTACCTTACAAGCTTAGAAAGTCCTACCGTGATCCTAGTCCGACTAGTCGACAAGTCACGATCTAGAGTATAGGGGAAAACATATGGTATTAGGCATAGTGTTCGAATGTCTTTGTGAGGGTGAGTGTTTTGATATAGTCCCAATGAACTTGAATTGAAAATATCACCCATAGTATATAATGGGACTTCTTTATGTGAGGGCACTTGCATTGTATTGTTGATACTTGGCTAAATCAGTGATATATTGCTTTTTTGTGGTTGCATAGCTTGTCAAAGTTGCACTGTTGGATATTATAGTCTGCATTGGTATACTAGATAACTATCTGATATGCATTTTCAGGAGACTTGGGTATCTGTTGAAATTTTGATGTAGTCTGTGCCATTGGGTTGATGTCTGTGTGTCTCTGTGCTGCTTAGTGTAGATTGAGTCCTTCACTTGAGGATAAGAAATAATTTTATGTTGAGGGTGTTGATGTGCTGCCAAAATACAACACTTTTAATGCTTAAAACTTAGGATTTTTTGCGTTCTCAAAGCGATGTTAGTAGATTTGATGTTTGTTTATGTTTATTTTGAAAACTTTTAGTGTTGACTTGATGTTGGGCTTGAAGTGCAGATTTGTAGAATTTTTGGCAGTTTATGAGACCCTCTACGTGTCATGGGTCATTCCATGAGTCGTAGAGGGGGTTTTGTTTGATGTTCCAGTAAAGGGATGAAAAGTGAGTCACACTCTACGAGAGAGGAGCACGAGTCATAGACCATGATATGAGTTATAAAGTGTGGTCATAAAGTAAAGATTAGAAATTGAAAAGTTGCTGAAAGTGGCTCAGATGAAACCCTTCACGGGTGGTGGAATCTTATACGACCCATGGATTGGTTTCGTGAAAGGTGCCAGTAGGATGCAACTACATTTCATGAGACCCCGATCCACGAGCTATGAACTACCTCATGAGCTGTAAAGGGTACTCGTAACTGACGTCCACATAGTTATCCTATTTTATTTTAGCTTTGTATTTTAAGTACTATAAATAGTTTTTTAGGTTTTTTTACGATAGATACAGTATTTGAAATGATAAATACGGTACTAGATCAATAGAGAGAGTTTGTGAACATTATTTTGTGATTTTATTGATTCAAGTTTGCAATTTCCTTGAGAATTTGGATTTGTGTTCATCTATTCTTGTGGTAAGTAATTTAATTATGTATTCTTCTTGCATGATTTATGAACATACTCCAAGCATGCGTGGCTAAATCCACAATTAGGGTGTTGGGAACCATGACGAACTAGCTAAGATAAAATTGGATACTTTGCAAATTCTTGGATGGTGATAGGATGCATCAATTAAATCTCTTCGCTTTAATTGCTTTTTAACGGATGACCAATGTTAGAACTCGCCTAGTATCACTTGCCCGATCTAGAAAGTGACGAATAGGAAAAGAGTTAATTAACAGAAGTTGGTCAATTTCTCTTAACTAATCAATCTAACTGGATATATTAAGGTTGTTTTGGGATAAAATAAGGGTTAGTAAAGCAGCATCACTGAGACTGAGATCACGGGTTTGGGAGAACATAATTTACTGTCCTGCACCTACACACTAGAAAAAAGTCACAAGTATCCAAGAACACTTAGTTAGGAAATCATGGGAAACACGTAGCCCTAGTTCGTTTCTCTTTTGATTACAAACACTTGCAATTTTAATTTAGAATTTACTTTTACTCACAAAAATCCCCCTCGCTATATTTATTTTTCTATTTTTTGGGAGATAGTAGGGTATATCGATTCACTTTACAAAAGTGTGTTAATTCGGAATCTATCATATTCCTCGTGGGAACGATCCTAACCCTTGTTAGGTTAAATATTTGATTACAACCACTTCAACCTCCAAAGTAGAGGTATGTGCTAAGCATTAACGCCGAAGTCCAGCAGTCCATTAAGCATCTGGAGACTCAACTTGGAAACATATCAGCTCCTCTGAATTAGCCTCCAAAAGGAGGTTTACCTAGTGACACACTGGCTAATCCAAAAGGGAATGATAAAAAGTGTTTAGCCATAACCACTCATAGTGG
Source organism: Solanum aculeatissimum (assembly GCA_038996855.1). Classification (NCBI taxonomy): domain Eukaryota; kingdom Viridiplantae; phylum Streptophyta; class Magnoliopsida; order Solanales; family Solanaceae; genus Solanum; species Solanum aculeatissimum. Next base: position 13,992 of record JBCEWC010001499.1, on the reverse strand, counting down.
GAAAGTGGTTGAAGGCACACGACTATCTCTTGTTATTGAAAAAGGCCAGAATAAAGTAAAAGAACAAGAAGGTATGGTTACTATTGATGCTGATGAGTATGAAGCTCATGTTGAAAATGGTGGTGCTGTTGGCAATTCTGAGAGCAAGAAGCAAAAGAAGAGTGGGGATAATGTCAAGGTTGATCATCCATTTACATAGAGATTGAAAAAGAAAGAGGAGGATGCTAAGTTTCAAAAGTTCCTTTCTATGTTTAATTCATTGTCAATAAATGTTCCACTTATAAAAGCATTGATTGAAATGTCAGGTTATGCTAAATTCATGAAAGAGTTGGTCACGAATAAAAGAACTCTTGAGTGTGAGATAATCGAAGTGTCTCATAATTGTAGTACAATCTTAACATGAACGTTGGTAGTGACGAAAGATGACCCAGGTGCATTCAATTTTCTATGCACCATTGGAGCCTCAAAATTCAGCAAGGCACTATGTGACTTGGAGCAAGTATAAACCTTATGCCCCTAGATATATTTGAGGAATTAGGATTGGAGACCCCTTCATCAACCATAATGTATTTGCTCATGGCTGATCGATCTATCAAACGGCCAGTGGGGATTTTACATGATATATTGGTTAAAGTGGATGAATTCATTCTTCCTGTGGATTTTGTAATCTTTGGTTGTGAGGTGGATACGGAGGTGCCAATTATCTTGGGCAGACTGTTCTTAGCCAACGGTTGAGCTGTTGTGGATGTAAAGAGTGGAGATCTTAAGTTCAAAGTGAATGATGAAGAAGTAGTGTTCAACATATGCAAAACTCTAAAGTCGGGAGATGATCCTAAGGTAGTGTCAGTAATGCTAATCGGCAGTAGTTGATTGAGAAGAGGAATTACATCGTGCCACGATTTTAACTAAGATTCTGCTTGGAAGGAAACCCAAGGTGAGTATTTATTGCTTTTAGTTTTGAATAATGGATGTTGAATTGTGTAGAGTTGAAAAATAGAAAAATTGGAGTGGAAAGTTGAAGGGGCGATCATTGGAACCAATTGGCATATCGCCGAGTTAAAAAGGAGACCATCAGTTTGACCATATTTCGAGTCACTTAGTGACTCTTGAGCTGTTGTTAAATTTTGTGAACTGAAGGGCAACTTGGCAAATCACCAAAACTAATGAGTGATGGTCAAATCCACCACACTTCAAGGAAGAGGGAAAGGTATGTACACTATTAAACAAGGTGGTCCCTAGCAAACTTTGTGCAACACCAAATGTTCTAGGTGGTGTGGTTTGGCATCTCCGAACATGCATGGCTCACTGACCTACTTAAGGCTTTTCAAATGCCATGGTCCTTTCACTTTCCATATTCCCACCTTTTTACTCTTTTTGTACAACAAACCATTCTTTTTGTTTTTCCTTTGAAATTTTTTTCAGAAAGAAGTTGAGGATATTCATCACTAAGGCATCTTTGAGAATTGCATTGTGTCTCACCATTGAAAAAGTATGTTTTTGCCCTTGTTATAGCTATTTTGGCGAGTCCTATTGATTATAAAGTTGATCAGGGTTTGTGAATGTGATAATCATGCTTTAATGCTTGAAATCTTGTTGGAAATTAAGTAGGTAGATCTTTAGAGCGATGCTTAAATCCTGTATTGCATGAATAATTGATTTATTGCCGGTTTTGATTTCCTCTATGTATGTTGAAATTGGTGGTTCCTATGATGTAGGTTAGGTTTTTCAATGAATGAATTTCTACGCAATGGTGAATTGTTTATGGGTGTTGTCTCAATTTCATATTTGTTATCATGCTTGAATATTTTCATTTGAGATAGTGCCATGATCATGAGAATGTGTCATTGAAAATGCTTGCTTGTTTGGATTGATTGTTCCTATGGGCTATGGGTGAAGTCTGAGTAACCTTTAATCTCCTTTGAGCAATTTGAACTTACCCTATGATAGATTGGGTGACTTCATTGTTAAGAGTAAGTCATCACTTGATTGAGTATATAGCCATGGACACCATGTGATAGTGATAATCAATAATTGAGTATGCATTGATGTGTTATGGGTGGCTAGTGCGTGACATTCATCTATATGATCTGTGAAAAAAATATCAAATTTTGAGTGAATGGATGAAGGGCCATGCCATTCACCTTCAATGATGGTCATTTTGACCGCCTAAGGGAACTCGACGATGCGCTTAGTGGTCACATGCACCACCTTAATTGACTAATCTTCTTGGGTGATTACTGCAACTTTTGGCGATAGACCTCTTTCATCGCCGAATCAATTTGGCGTATCACTAAATGTGCATGAGTATTTCTAAAAGTAGCAGTAACCTAAAGCCATAAAATTATAAGGTGATGGTCTTTTAATTGCAAAATTAGTTCGACGCTACGCCTAGTATGTTATGCGGTAAAAATGTCCTGTCTTCCATAACTGTTTATCTTATGACCAAATTTTGCACTTAATTATTTATCAACAACCACTCACATCATGTTGGAATATGTTTTGCAGGATGACCAAGCAAAAGCATGTTCTAGCTAAGTCTACTAGACCATCACCTCTGCCGATGGAGTCTAGCCTGAAAATACATAAAAATGAATCCAGAACTAAGTCCATACATGAATCCTTATCACAGCCTCCACAGAGAAGTTAAGATACTACAACTCCAAAGTTCATAAATAGGCTCAGGGCTGAAAGGCACAAGACAATTCTGGAGGACAAACAATTATCAATGGAGGGAGCTATTGATCGGTACATGAAAGTTTGGGAAGTCCTTAAATTCCACAATTTCCAAAACATCACCAAACCTCGGGATCCATATATGCCAAGTCTTATGCGTGAGTTCTATGAAGCTTATGGCTAAGTCTATCCCAAGAGCAGAGGTAGGGTTCCAATTATGTTAAAACCTTTAGATGTTGTGAAGGTTCAAGGTGTGCAATTCAAGGAGGCCCACAAGTTGTGTAAGGATAGACTCAAGTCAATGATTGATAACCATGGGAAAGAGTGGCCAGCTTGAAAGATACAGTGGTAGAGGTTGAGAAGGCAGGTGGTGGAACTGCAGACAGATCAGCTTTAAAAGATGATCATGATTTGTTGAATAAGGAGGTGGAAACCTTCCGGTCCACTAATTTGAGTACGTTCTTTGATGGACTAGAAGATCTAACACTCAAAGTGGATGTAGCTATGATCCCAAATGAGGAGTTGATTATACATGTTCTAGATGATGGTGTTGAAGAGAACAAGTAGGTGAGCATACCAGAGACTAATAAGAAACATTGGGAATGTAGCCGAGCTTAGAGGAACATAAAGAGTTATCTTGGGTGGAGAATGAGATCGTGGTCATTATGAAAGCGACATCTATTCGAGACAAGTCCATATAGGCCCATTTGGTATGAGTGAGCCTGAGCCTGCGCGATCTGAGATTGATCTTGAGAGCACACCGGTATATGAGGGCATTGATGCCCCCATGTCCGCTTCTCCATCTCCATCAGTACCATAGCAAGATTGATATGATAGGGGGATTCTCATACTCACTTGTTTCTCTTATTCTTACTCTCTGTTATCCCTTGTACATTGAGGGGCAATGTTTATTCTTTTAAGAGGGGGTGATCTTGAGGATCTCCCTATCTTTTGGATGATTGATACTTTTTGTTTTGGATGAGACAATGGTGTTTCACTTTGATGTTTGATGTGTTGATGGATATTACGACAAATTTTAATTTTTGGGGTTGTAAATAAATTTTAATTTGGGTTGTAATAGAGTAATGTTTAGTTTTGCTTATTTTACTTTTCTTTCTTTTTTTGTTGAATATATGAATGATTGCAAATGATGTCCTTGAATTTTGGCAATCCCTGTGCATATATGACAAGTCGTGCAAATGTTAATATCTTGTATCTAGTCCTTAGAAATCCGGGCATCAATGTTCCATATCTTTGATTCATATGGTGCCATGGACGAGGAGCATGCACTCACTAATTAGTATTTTCTTGATAAATAAATCCATGAATGGATTTGAGGAATCTTGAGTTGATTATGTGAGAATTTGAGCTTGGATATGCGATGATAATTGTTTTTTAAGTGTGTTACCATTGTTTAAATGCGAAGCCATTTTGCAAATGTGGGAGTAGTTATTTTGTTGAAATGCTTGTTTTGGAACATCTAAAACTTTTCTGATTGGTTTTGAGGAGTATCTTGTTTAATTACGGATTAGGAGAGGACCTTAGGCCTTCCTTTGTTCCACTAATTCAATTTGACCATAGTGACATCCCTTGACAATGAAATGAATACTTAGTGAAGCCCTTTTGAGCCTTGATCCCTTCTTTGGCAACCTTGTAACCTTGAATCGTGTTTGTTAATGACAATTCCTACTTGTTTCCTAGCGATCCCTCCTTGATCTTGAAACACTAAGTAGTGGCCAAAGTCTAAGTTGGGGGTGTTAGTAGAAAGAAGTGGATGTTTCCCATGAAAGAGTCGAAGAAAGAGCTGCAATAATGAAAGAAAGATGGTGAGGAGTCCTAGAAATGAATGAAAGAAAAAGTGAAAAACAATGCTTGAAAATTGAAGACCCTATAAAAATTAGGAAAAAGAGTGTAAAAAGGAGACACTTAGGATGATAAATCAAAAACAAAAGATATGTCAAAAAGGAGATGAACGAAAAAGGGACCAAAAGAACCTTTGAACCTGAAAAGAACATGTAAAGTTTAAGGAGGGATGAACTATGTGCTATCTTACCCAACCTTTACCCCACATTATAGTCCTAGAAAAGCCCTTTGGGATCCTAGTCCGGAAAAAAGTCAAGTGAACTCCGATTGACAATAAGGGCAAACCTATGGGTTGAAGCTTACATGCTATTTCTCATTTGGAAGAGTGAGAGTTGAAGAGATCCTTTGAAAGCAATGTACTAATCTTGAGTGTTCAGGATCTTCTTTGGTGTGAGGGAAAATGGTGATGCTTTTAAGCAATGATTAGAAGCTACATGATCAATTGTGAGCATAGCCATGTTTTGATTACTCCTTAGTCATTTCTTGAGGCTTCAATGTCACGTAAGTGGTTTGTGAAAGTTCGAGAAGGAATGAAAAAGGTGAAAATGTATGTGTTGCTCCCTGTGGCCCTGATGTGCTGCAAAAATACAACACTTTTAATACTTGAAACTTGGGATTTTGTGCGTTCTCAAAGCAATGTTAGTAGGTTTTTGATGTTTGTTTTTGCAGGATTTCAGTGATGGCATGGTTCTGAGAATAAGATGCAGTTTCTGCACTAAAGTGACAGTTTACGAGACCCTCTATGTGTCATGAGTCAGTCCACGAGTTGTAGAGGGGGTCTTGTTTGTTCTTCCAGTAAGGGGTGCAAAAGTGAAGTCCACTCTATGAGACCAGAGCACGAGTCATAGACCAACAGGCGGGTAATAGAGTGAGTTCGTGAACTAAGGCAACTGAAAGTGAAGAGTCTCTGAAAGTGGCTCAGACGAGACCCTTCACGGGTTGTAGATTACTTCATGACTCATGAAGGAGGTTTCGTTCCAATCTCCAGTAACTCAATAACCTTTCATGAGACCCCATCTCACGAGCCATGAACTGTCATATGGACCGTAAAATAGGCTCGTGACCAATGCCGACACAATTTTCCTATTTCATTTTGGCTTTTTATTTCTAGTACTATAAGTATTTTTTTAGGTTTTTTATGGAAGGAGAGAAGAGGAACGGTCAGATACTTATCGTGAGAGGAGAAAAAACACTTGTGAACATCTTTTGTGATTTTTAATTGATTCAAGTTTGCAATTCCATTAAGTTTCCAGATTTTGTTCATTAGTTCTTGTTGCATACGTTAGTTAATTATGTATTATTCTTACATGATTTCTGATAAAACAATAAGGATGCGTGGTATAGTCCTTAACTAGGGTTGTGGGAACCATGACGCACTAGCGAAGTAAAACTGGATTACTTACAATTTCTTGAATGCTGATTAGGATGCGTTAATTAACTTTTTCAAACTAACTGAATTTTAACAAAGTCCTACGTTAGAAATCACCTAGTATCACCTACCCGATCTAGGAGGTGACGAATAGGAGAAGAAGTAATTAACAGAGGTTGATTGGCTATTTTTCAAATAATCAGGCTACTAGGGGTAGTAGTTTTGGTCTGGGATAGAAAAGTTAGGGTTAGTAGTGTCACATCACAGAGATGGATCCAGTAATGTGATGAAATTCACCTAGATTCCCGATAAAGGATTTAGGAGAACTTAACTCACAGTCCTGAACCTGCACACCAAACAAGAGCTCGAGTACCCAAAAATACTTAGCTAGAAAGTCATGGGGAACATATCACCCTAGTTAGTTTCTCTACTGGTTGTAAACAAATCTACTATTGTAGTTAGGATTTACTTTTATAGCAAATTTCCCCTTTTTATATTTTAGTCATTTTTATTTTCTCTTTTTCTGGGAGATACTAGAGTATATCTAGTCAAGTTACTGAAAGTGTACTAATCCAGTGTCTACCTTATTCCTCGTGGGACCAACTCTAACCAAGTTAGGTTTAAATACTTGAGTATATTCACTTCAAAACCTCCTAGTATGGGTGGGTGATAAGCGTAAGCGTAGAGTCACGAGAGCATTGAATGCATCGTTGTCGGGAATACGGCTTAACTTGATTAGCACATTGTAACTTGCTAGATTACTCTGTATCTTGTTGATGTTATCCCATTTTGTGTCTTTGTGTCATTACAGGAATTAGGTACAACCAAGTATGACTTAGGCTAATCTTGACCGAGGGGATGATAAAGACAAACTTGAGGTGCCGATAGAAGAACGACTGAGTGTTTACCCTTTAGGAGCAGTGTTGATGAATTTTAGCAGTGATGGCATCCCAGACTATGAAGAGACCATCCAAGCTCTAGATTTTTAGGGTCACTCCTGTAGGAAAACTAGGCTTGATCTAGACTTATGGAACCGGGAGTCACCACCCACAAAGCCTTCCATTAAGTCATCACCAGAACTGGAGTTGAAGGACCTTCCCCCCATTTGAAATATGCATTCTTGGGTCCTAATAGCACACTACTGGTTATAGTGGCATCAAATCTAACAGCCAAACAAGAGCAGACATTAGTAGCAGTTTTGCAGCAATTCAAGAAGGCTATCAAATGGATAATTGTTGATATCATTGACATCCAACCTAGAATATGTACTCACAAAATCCAATTGGTAAAGGGGTACAAGCCTAGTGTGGAACACCAGCGGCGGCTCAACCCACCTATGCAGGAAGTTGTGCAGAAAGAAATTATCAAATGGTTGGATGCTGGTATAATATATCCTATAGCCGACAACGAATGGATCAACCCGGTCCAGTGTATTCCAAAGAAGGGTGACATCATGGTAGTCCCTAATGCACGCAATGAGTTGATTCCTATGCGACCAGTCACTGGATGACGTATCTGTATGGACTACCGCAAACTGAATGCTTCAACTGATAAGGACTATTTCCCGATGCCATTCATAGAACAAATGCTCGATAGATTGGCAAGAAAAGGTTGGCTTTGCTTTCTTGATAGTTACTCTGGAAACAATCTGATCTCCATTGCCCCAGGGGACCAAGAGAAAACTACATTCACATGCCCCTATGACACCTTCGCATTCATGAGGATGTCATTCGGGCCATGTAATCCGCTAACAACATTTCAGAGATATATGATGTCCATCTTCTCCAACATGGTGGAAGATACAATATAAGTGTTCACAGATGACTTCAGGGTGGTGGGCGGGCTGCTCCTTCGAAGATTGCTTAAAATATTTGTATGCTATGTTGCAAAGGTGTGAAAAATATCACCTTGTGCTAAACTAGGATAAATATCACTTCATGGTCAAGAAAGGCATAGTGCTAGGATATCTAGCAAAGGCATTGAGGTTGATAGAGCCAAGGTAGAGGTGATCGAGAGGCTTCCCCCACCCATTTTTGTTAAAGAGGTGAGAAGTTTTCTAGGCCATGCAGGATTCTATAGATGCTTTATTAAGGACTTCTCAAAAATCGCACACCCGCTATGCAAGCTACTAGAAAAAGAGACAAAGTTTGTATTTGATGATACATACCTCAAAGCGTTTGAAGGGTTGAAGCATAAGTTGATCTCAACCCCTATCATCATCGCTCTAGACTGGTCCAAACCATTTGAAATCATATGTAATGCTAGTGGAATTGTAATGGGTATGGTTTTGGGATAGCATCGTGAGAAAATCTTGCATCTAATATACTACGCCAGCAAAGCTCTGAATCTAGCACAAAAAAATTATACTGTCGCAGAGCAAGAGTTGCTTGTAGTCATTTTTGCTTTTGAAAAGTTCAGGTCCTATGTTTTGGGGACTAAGGTCATAGTTCATACAGATCACTCGGCATTGAGATACGTGATGTTAAAGAAGGATGCAAAGCCAAGATTCATTAGATGGATCCTCCTTCTCTAAGAGTTTGACTTTGAAGTGATCGATCGGAAGGGGACAGAAAAATACGTGGCGGACCATCTCTCCCAACTGGAAGAAGAGGATATGGTGAAGTTTGATGATGGGGTGGAGGTAGATGATTCCTTTCCTGATGAGTGGGTACTAGCGACATCGCATGACTTAATACCATGATTTATGGACTTTGGAAACTATTTAGTTAGTGACATCGAGCCACCCAATATGAGTACTCACCAGCGCTACAAGTTTATGTCAGATATGCAAAAATTCTTTTGGGATGATCCGTATTTATTTCTATATGTGTTGATGAAATTATTCGCCGCTGTGTTCCAGAGGTAGAAATGATGAGTATCCTATAGGCGTTGGTAGGTGGGCATCATAGTGAGGCATGAACAACATACAAAATCTTGTAGTGCGGATACTATTGGCCTACAATCCATCAAGATACCCACTATTATGCAAAGGCATGCGATAGACGCTAGAGAGAAGTGGCCATTTCCTACAAACAAGAGCTCCCTCTAAACCCCATATTGGTAATTGAGCTATTATATGTATGGGGAATAAATTTCATGGGCCCATTTATGAACTCGCATTGGATCAAATACATCTTAGTTGCTGTTGACTATATGTCGAAGTGGGTGGAAGCGGTCGCGCTTCCCAACAATGAAGGTAAAAATATGATAATTTTCCTAAAGAAGAACATCTTCTCTAGGTTTGGTACCCCTCGAGCCATCATTAGTGAGGGGGGATCGAACTTCTGCAACCGGATATTTAAAGAACTACTGGAAACATATGGAGTGAAGCATCAAATAGCAACCCCTTATCATCCCCAGACTAGCAGGCAAGTGGAGGTGTCAAACTAGGAGATTAAGTAGATATTGTCCAAAACAGTGAATGCAAGCTGGACTAAGTGGTCACAAAAATTGGTGATGTACTATGGGCATACCGAACAGTATTTAAAACACCTATCAGTATGTTGCCATACCAATTAGTCTTTGGGAAAGTATGTCATATGCCGGTAGAGCTAGAGCACAAAGCTTTATGGGCACTTAAAAAGTTGTATCTGGATTTGAAGGAGGTTACCACCGCAAGGCTGAACCAACTTAATGAGCTTGATGAATTTTTCCTCAAGGCATATGAGAGTTCAACCTTGTACAAACAACGTATGAAGCTACAACATGACCGGTGCATTGTGAATCACCAATTTGCATCTAGGGATATTGTATTGCGGTTCAAATCCTGATTGAGGCTTTTTTCCTGGAAAGCTTAAATCCAGATGGACGGTACCATTTAGAATAGCACAGGTATTCAGTAATGGAGCTATTGCCTTGGAGAAATGAGATGGCTCTATATTCAAGGTGAATGGTCAAAGGGTGAAAATATACCTCGATAATGAAGAAGAAGTCAAAACGGTGGAAGAATGGACACTTGAGGAAGTCTGAGTACTCAAAGTGGACTGAGTCGTGCCACGATAATAAATCAGGCGCTTTTTGGTAGGCCAAGACGGAGAGAGACGCTTAGGTACCTAGGTATATTCCTTTTCGACCTTTGTTCTTTGCATTTTTACTCTTGTCCATTAAGGACAATGCACATACTTTTTGATGGAGGTGCGGGTGGTTTTATGGCCTCGGTGAAGTCTGAGTAACCTTAGCCTATAACTACTCCAATTTTTGATATCCAAAGGGTTTTTTTGCCCGTGTTCTTTCCTTGCGAGTTTTATTTTATGTTGAACTGATATGTTTAGGATGTTTTAAGTAGCATGTGTATTACATAGTATTGATATCTATGGCATAGTAAACAAATTTGTAAAAAATGATACCCACCAAATTTTATTTTTGTTAGTCTATTAGTGACCATGCATTATTAGGCTATCCGTATAATGTTTGTTCTGACAAGTGTGTGTCTGTAATAAAAAACATGGATTTGATTAATTGTGTAAAATATGTAAAGAAGTGCCATGAGCGAGTGAGCATAATTGCATGATTCTCTACTGTACTGTAATTTAGAACTTGCCCTGTTAATCAGGATTTAGACTTTAGGTTAGTTGGGTAGGAAAGGATCTTAGGCCATTGTTCTAATTGAGCCTACTTAGCTTAAATATCAAACCAAAAATGTTAATTATACCTTGGTCCTTGTTTTGAGCCTAACATTGGCCCTGTTCTTTGTAAACACCTAATAACCCGAGCCTTAACAAATGATGAATCCCAGTTCGGCCCCGGTCTTTCCTTGAACACTGTGAACCTCAACTCAGGATAAACTCCTAAGTTGAGGATGGCTACCCAACAAGTGGCCCTGGTTCGAAGGTTAGATATTGTGCATCTCAGCTTAGGACAAAAGCCTAAGTTGAGGGTGGTTGGTATAAGGGGAAGTCATAAAAGAAGGATAAATGCTTAGTAATACAAAGAAAGAAAAAAATAGAATAAAAAGGGTGCAAGAAAAGTGTTTGATTTGCAAAAATTCAAAAGAGTGTACATGAATAAGGGCAAAGTTTTAAGAAAGAAGAAAAACACACCCTTAGACAGGTGAAAAATAGGAGAAGGGGAGAAGAAAAGAGACATGATAGGTTGGTAGGGCCAAAGTGGTAAATAATGCAGTATCAAGGAGGGTCGTAGTCACTATTTATCCAGATAATCATTCCAAAGTCCCCTGAGCCTACATTACAACCTTGAAAAGTCCAAAAGTAATCCTAGCTCAACTAGTCAACAGGTCATAATTCTAGAGTATAAGGGTAAACATATGGTAGTAGGTACAATAGTTGAATATCCTTTGTAAGAGTGAGTATTTTGATAAAGTCCCAATGAAATTAAACTGAACTAAAAAAAATATTTTTTACCCAGGGTGTTGAGGGAACTTCTTTCTGTGAGGGCACTTGCATTACATTGTTACACGTGACTAGTTCAGTGATATGTCATTTACTTATGGTTGCATGGCTTGTCATAGTTGTACTATTGGAAATTAATAGTCTGCATTGGTTCACTAGATAGCTAAATGATATGGGTTTTGAGAAAAGTTGGGTAACTATGGAGGTTTTGATGTATTTTGTGCCATTGGATTGATTTCTGTGTCTCTGTGTTTCTTAGGTAGATTGAGTCCATCGCTTGAGGACAAACAATAATTTTAAGTGGAATGTGTTGATGTGCTACTAAAATACAACACTTTTAATGCTTGAAACTTGGGATTTTGGGCATTCTCAAAGTGATGTTAGTAGGTTTGATATTTGTTTTTGTTTATTTTTGTAGGATTTCGGTGTTGACATGGTTCTGAGCATGAGATGCAGTTTCTACACTAATGTGGCAGTTTACGAGACCCTTTACGGGTCATGGGTTAGTTTAGAAGTCATAGAGGGGGTCTCGTTTGTTCTTCTAGTAAGGGGTGCAGAAGTGAAGTCCACTCTATGAGACCAGAGAACGAGTCGTAGACCAACAGACAGGCCATAGAGTGAGTTCATGAACTAAGGCAGCTGAAAGTGAAGATTCTCTGAAAGCGGCTTAGATGAGACCTTTCATGGGTCGTGGATGACTTTACGTCTCGTGAAGAAGGTTTTGTCCCAATCTCTAGTAGCTCAACAACCTTTCTCGAGACTCGACTCATGAGTCGTGAACTATCATACGGACTGTAAAGCAGGCTCATGATCAGTGCTGACACAGTCGTCCTATTTTGTTTTAGCTTTTTATTTCTAGTACTATAAATAGTTTTTAGGTTTTTTATGGAAGGAGAGAAGAGGAACAGTCAGATACTTATCGTGAGAGGAGAAAAAACACTTGTGAACATCTTTTGTGATTTTTAATTAATTCAAGTTTTCAATTCCATTGAGTTTCCATATTTTGTTCATCAGTTCATGTTGCGTAATTTAGTTAATTATGTATTCTTCTTACATGATTTCTGATAAAATAATAAGGATGCGTGGCTAAGTCCACAACTCAGGTTGTGGGAACCATGATGCACTAGCGAAGTAAAATCAAATTACTTGTAATTTCTTGAATGGTGATTAGGATGCATTAATTAACTTCTTCAAATTAACTAAATTTTAATAGAGTTCTGTGTTAGAAATCGCCTAGTATCACCTACCCGATCCAGGAGGTAACGAATAGGAAAAGAAATAATTAACAGAGGTTGATTGACTATTTCTCAACTAATCAGGCTACTAGGGGTAGTAGTTTTGGTCTGGGATAGAAAAGTGAGGGTTAGTAATGCCACATCACAAAGACTAATCCAGTAATATGATGAAATTCACCTAGATGCCCGATCAAGGATTTAGGAGAACTTTACTCACTGTCCTGCACCTGCACACCAAACAAGAGTTGCGAGTATCCAAAAACACTTAGCTAGGAAGTCATGGGGAAAACTTCACCCTAGTTAGTTTCTCTACTGGTTGCAACCAAATATGCTATTGTAGTTAGGATTTACTTTTATCATAAATTCCCCCCTTTTAATATTTTAGTCATTTGTATTTTCTCTTTTTCTGGGAGATACTAGAGTATATCTAGTCAAGTTACTGAAAGTGTGCTAATCTAGTGTAACAATTCAAACAAATTTGAACTTCATAATGGTTGATCAAGGTTAGTGTTAAACTGGTCGTAGTTGAATTTTGGTAGTCATGGGTTGTATTTAAGTGACCGAATTCAAAATGGATCTTTTGGTGAGATTGTGAAGACGGTTGGACAGTGTACTTTGAAAGATCATAACTTTTGGTACGGGTTGAACTGTGTGGGCTTATATATGTCAAGTTGAATCTCTTTGAGTTGTCTTCGCAACGCAACTGGTTTCGCTCAATTTGGTGTTCGTATGTAAAAGTTATGGCCAAAATAGTGGGACTGCCCGTAATTGGAAGAACGCTTGGAACGAGGTTCTCGAACTGGGCTAAGGGCTGGATCACAGATCGTTTGGTGGTCCACGGTCCATAGGGGTGCTCGTGGGGTGATCCAGTAAGCTCCTGGAGGCCAGGGTTCCAGCCATGGCCAAAGTAAAGTCCCACGGACCACCTCACGGTTCGTGTGACCCTTCACGGGCCGTGAGGGGTCCCGTGGAGTGGGGCAGAACGTTGGCCAAGGTTTGGGGCTGGAATCTAGAACAAGTGATGCTCCACGGACCATTACACAGTCTGGGTGCAGATACACAATCCGTGAGGTCCTCCGTGAAGTTATCCAGAAAGTCCCTCGAGAGTTCGAGCTGAAGACGAGACCAAGTGAAGTCTCACGGGCAGGTACACGGCCCGTGAGCATGTAAACAAGCACTGTAGCCCTTCCATGTGATGTTGTATTTAGTGAATTAGTCTATTTCATTAATGGTTAATTCTTAATTTAATTAAATCCTATGTCCCTTTTAGGCTTTCTAAGGTCTCCTAAACCCCCTAAACCTAACCCTAATCCTTTTTCATCCATTCTAACACTCCTAAAGCCTCTCCAAAATCCTCTCAATCCTCTTGACCTCCATTGATGAAAGCTTGAAGAAATTTGGGGAAAATTCATATCTCTTGCAATTCTATCCAATTCTCTTGATTAAACTCAAGGTATGTGGGTTTGATTCATGGATTACCTTCCATCCATGAAGACCCAAGAAC
>JBCEWC010001498.1:15131-40668 GCA_038996855.1 Solanum aculeatissimum | reverse complement strand
CACATTGGATTCAATTGGATCAACCTTCATGATTCATAAATATATTGTTGATTCAAAATTCATGATTCATATAAAGCGTTCACCATGAATATATATAAATCTAAGTACATTCGTCATTTTTTGGCTCCTTTTTTTGGTGTTTACTGTTCGTTACAAATTGAATATCTGTGAACTTTCGAAATTTTGAAACGAATTGTTCTAAATTTTAGGGATTTGATTTGGTTAGGATCTGTTTAGCTTAAATTTAGGGATTGCATCTACTTTCCATTTTAAATTCTAACTGAAATTGTATACAATGAATCGATACTTATGAATCTAGTGTAATGGAATGTATTCCGATAAACTCAATTTTAAGAGATTTTTGTAATTTTGCAAACAGTAGAAATATATTAAAATTAGCTATCTACACTATGAGATTTATAAAATTTAGCCAAAATGTTATTGAAGTCTAAGCGCTGCAGAGAAACCAAGAAGGGCTAATTGGGCCTTAATGACTGTAGGCCCATAGAAACAGTGCTATTTGTAAGAAAATATTGTAAGTGAAAATAAAGAAACAACACAAATTTCATTAGCTTAAGACCTAATTATATTTCTTTTTGTAAGCTCTTGAAATTATGCGTGTTAGATTTCAATTTTTAGATATATGAGTTAAAATTAAGTGTAACTTATTCTAGATATATTTGTAACCAAGTAAATTCTCATGTATTTGAGATATATTGACTCTCTCACTCGCCTTTCTTATCTCGTTCGGCTGTCTTCCTATGTATTTATATTTTACAATGTATTTAATATTCGAATAAATATATCTAATATGATTTGCATGTAGTTGGAATATACAGACTCTTTCGCTCACCTCTATTCTATATGGCTTGCTTCTCTCCTCTCTCCCTATTTATATGTGTTTTTGGATTATCTAATTGCAAAAATATATGCATCTAGTTCAAATCTATTATAAAATTATCAATAAATGAGAAAATATATAATTATTTCATATTATAATTAAAATATTTTAGGTAATTAAGTAGTAGTTTTTTTCACCAGAGGCTTCATTATGAAGTGATCCAAATCAAAAGGCCCAAGAGGCTTCATGGCCGGACCTTACCGATTTGTGAACATTTTCGTTTAGCGAACAACTACTGTTTAGAAAAATTTATCAAAGTACACCGCCTAATTTATATTATTCTCAAATATTTCCTATCAATTTTAAAAAATTTCAAAATCATTATTTTTCTATTTTTTCCTATACACGTCTGATACACTCCATTCACAATCTCATCTCTTCCACTACAAACTTCTCTCCAATTTCAACCGAATATTTAAGTAAGTTACTTTCAACTACCCTTAGTTTATGTAAGTTATACTACTTTTAACCTCCATTCCATTTAGGGAAATTTGTGGAAAAATTTATACACGCAAAACTCAAAAGGTCAAAAACTTAGACTTTAACATATTTTGCTCACGAGACATAAATTTATTTAATTAATCCCAAATTCTAGCTATTTTTTTAAAATATCCATAACCATCGTCAAATATACCAAAATATCATTGTACAAATAGTTCACAAATTTGTCTGAATAGCAAAGCTTATCATTCAATTGTTCACAAATTTTATTGGATCGATAACATTACACGCATAAATATTTGCACTAACTTTATAAAAGGGATAAACTTTAATCACCGACTCTCAAAATAGGATCATAACAAAGTGAAATATTCTTGATACTGGCAAAGTGCCAAATGATACCTATATTCTAATCTCAGCTTAATCCTTATATGAATTTAATAAATCATCGTTAATACTCCCTCGATCCATCGTTTAACTTCTATAAAATGAAAACATAATTTTACATTTAATTTTTAATTTATTATTATCATTAATTATAATTATTTTTTAATTAATTTTTTTAAGATTCGATAAAATTTGGAGTACATCCCAAGAGCCAACACACATCATTTTTTTGGTCATTTTCCAATCTTTTTCCCAAAGCCATTATTACTGCCAGAAATCGTGGCCACCTTTTTGTTCTTATCTGTTTGTTTCTGCCATTATCTCACATTAATCCTATTATTAACGCTTAAACGCTAATTAACATTACAATTTGAATTAATCAGTCCTCAATTTACATTAACTGGAAAAATTAGAAGCGTACATATGATACATAAGATATTATAGATCTAATAGATAAAAACATAAAATGATTCAATACAGTAAAACGCAAACCATAAGCTTAAATTCAGGATAATATAATGTTAAAATTTGGAAATTGAATATATAATATAGGTATCAATTAAGTTGATTTATTAGCTTTGAAATTCATCTTCTCATAATACCGAATTGATAGCAGCGATAGCGAGAGATTGACTTCGTCTTTTCCCCATCGAGTGTTTGTAGCGGCGTATTTCAACGGCTGAGTAGGCGGCGGAGGAAGGCAAGGCCAGGCGGAAGCTGGAGGAGTCGAAGAAGCCGACACCGGCGACGGTGACGGCTTCGAGAGTGGCCAGAGGTAGAGTGAGTAGAGACGCCGGAAGCCGCCGAGGGCGAGGACGACGGCGCGGAGCTGTTGCTGTTGGTTACGGTTGTGTTTTGTGCAGATCAGCTCCCAAAGCCGCTCATCTAACGCCGTCTGGTTCCACCGTTTGCTAACGCACGCCGCCGTAGCTAACGTGCGCCCGTCAACGTGTTTCAGTACTTCGTATAGCAGATTCTCATCTAACAACACCGCTTCCACATCATCTCTTTCCTCCGACGGCGAATCTATAACCTGTTTCATCTTCAGCTTCTTCTTCAAGTTGCCGTCGCCGTCGACGGCGGAAGTGGTTGAACAGTCAGCTTCTCCGGCGTGGAATTGCCTCTTCATCGGGAACTTTTTCTCTTCCTCTGACTCTACAACCTGCTTCTTCATCTTCTTCAACTCATCGCCGGCGGCGCAATTGGATACTCCGGCGTCGAATTGCCGCTTCATCGGTAGATCTGAATTGTGAAAATCAAAGAATATAGCAAGTCTTTTTATTCCCTCGATGATAGGGTAGGTGGGGTGGAGGTGGGTGGGTAGGGGTGTTAATGGTGGATTAAAGGGGAGCACATGCTAATGGGGGCTGTAGAAATGATTATCGAAGACGACAAAAGAAAAGTAATGAATTGGGTTTCTGGGTGGGTCGTAGAAAATGACAAGTTTGTCCATGTGATTGGTTCTGTGTCCCAAGCCTGTCCTTGTCTTTCTTATAAAACAAAGTCCTTTTTCTTTTTTTTCCATTTTTCATTCCGCTATTTATATTGAAGTCTGACAAATTTAAATTCGTACTTCATAGGTTATTTGAAAGAAGCACTTTTTATCAATAATTTTTTTTATATTTAGAACATTCATACCGTATAAGATTATTTTTTAAAAATTATTTTCTATAAAAAAAAATTCATATTCAAAACTCAAACTAAAAATCTCGAATTAACGAAGAAACAATGCCATCCTGTGCATCAAACAAAGGCCTTTGTCTTATTCAATAGCAATGCTGAATGGGCAGAGTATTTGGTCCATTCCTTCGGCTTTTCCCGCGTCCTACGGAATGGTTCTATGTTGTAGTCTTCATTAAATTGTGAAAGATTTTGCACAATTTTTTAAATGATTTATTTTCGTGGATTCAAAATTTAAAATTTTATTTTTTAATAATTTTATATTAAATACTCTCTCCGTCCAATTTTATTTGGCCCCTATTGACTTGGCACAAGGATTAGGAAGTAGTAAATGATAGGGTAATTTTACCAAATCACCCTTTGAATATAATTAATACAATGTATTGAAAAATGTAATAGAGAAATAATTAAAATTAATGACAAGGGTAAATTAGGAACTAAGTGTAAAATTATCTCTTGATTTCATAAACTGGACAAGTATTGTTGGACATCCTAAAATAGTATAGGGGTCAAGTAAAGATGGACAGAGGGAGTATGTGAAATTTCTTTTATGTACTCAAGTGAAAGCAATTCCTCTTGCACAAAAATTACTGAATTTTGAAAAACAAGCACTTGATATTGTAGATCGACCTCTATTTATATATTTACTTTGACACATTTCTTAATAAAAATACTAATTACTAGAAAAAATAAATATTTTTTGTTTAATTTACCAAAATGATATCTACCTCACTACCTAATATAGTTTCATGATTTCATTTAAAACTCACTTATTTATTAAAAAAAAAAATACTTATTTCAGATTTTTAAAAAAGAGTCAAAGAGACATTTATTATGAAATAGGTTAGAATTATTTAGGCTAAATACAACAATATTTTTTTTAAAATTTATTAGTAATATTTATTTAGACACTCAATTCAACACCTAAACATAAAATAAAATATTTCTATTAGATATTTTTTTTTATCTATGCATGGTTACAAGTATCTATAACACAAATAAGTTAATTACATAAAATATGTCTGACATATTTTAAGTGATTAACCTATTTATATAATGAACGTATGAGAACACAAATAAAATATAAACAAAAAAATACACTTACTTTTCACGGAAAACATTTTCCTTCCTACCAAACACATTACACACCTATTATTTAAACTTAAAAGAACATAATAATTAAAAAGAAAGAAGAGAGGATAGTAGTGTTGCTTAAACAAGAAAGAATAATATCTTAGGAAATCACCTCAGAAAATGACACCTTAATTAACACTGATATGTTTTGTCTATTCCCCAATCATTTTATGTTAAACTTTATTTATCTGCAAATTATGACAAATTAAGCAAAAAGGATACTCATTTCTTGGACCACCCTTTTATATATGGGCTTGAGATGGACCTAGTTATAAACTTTGGATTGCTCCATTTCAATCTCAATCAACGACTGGCCTAATTATAAGATTTAAGAGGAATCTTCACATATAACCACTTAAAATATTTTAATTATGCTATATAGTTATAGTCTGAATAATTATATTTTATAATTATAATTATATAATATTTATATAATTCGTGTAACTTTTACATACGTTTGTATAATTC
Organism: Solanum aculeatissimum; assembly: GCA_038996855.1. Taxonomy (NCBI): domain Eukaryota; kingdom Viridiplantae; phylum Streptophyta; class Magnoliopsida; order Solanales; family Solanaceae; genus Solanum; species Solanum aculeatissimum. The sequence goes on along the minus strand of JBCEWC010001498.1, from coordinate 35,657 downwards.
GATATACAATTTGCAGTTTTTGTATAGCGTTTGTATATTTCACCATGCACTTCGTGCACATCGTTTCTATAATTCGTCATACAATTCATAGTGTTTGTATATTTAGCTATACAATTTGATTCACACATAATTTTTGTATAATCGCGCACAACGTGTGTATAATTTTTGTATAATCGCGCACAACGTGTGTATAAATCGCGCGAATTATATGAAACTGCAAATGCAACTAGATATTTGCCGCGAGCCATAATTAATTCAAACTACAATTATGTTAACTAATTAACTAGTATATATTTGTTTTTGTGCTTAACTTTTCCTATAAAGTAATTACACATGTATATTGTCTGTACATTGACTATTCTATTGGGTGTGGTGCATATACAATGTAAAAATCTTAAAGTTCTATCTTGTATACCGTGATTCAAAGTGTGACTTTTAGGTTAAGGGTGTGTTTGGATTGATTTTTAAAATGTGGCTTATAAGCTAAAAGTCATAAGTTAGGAATACTTAATTTTTGGTTTTTGATTTTTTTTTCTTTACTTTTTCACCCTTAAAAAGGTGCTTTTAAGCACTTATTGTTGTTCCCAAACACTTTCAAAACTAAAAAACAGCTTAAAAGCCAAAAATTATTTAAAATAAGTCAATTCAAATATCCACTAATTACTTTCTTACGGACTCCAAAAACAACATTCTACATACGGTTTACACTCGGATCTATTTTCTTCACTCTTTATTTTGCTTATTTATTCCATAGCCAAGGGCATTTCAAGCACATTAGTGGTCTAAGGCGAAAATCGAATGAAGACCTTAAATTTTAAAAAATAAATACATATATTTTCTTACGAATTTTATTCTTCTATCTCCTTGAAATGCAAAGTTATTTAAAAATAATTATAATTGATTTTCGATAATTCTTTTGAATTGATCATATAATCATACTCCACATGTACCAAACTTATTCTAATAATTCTTTTTTTTATATGAAGTAAATAATCTTTATTGTTAATAGTACTTAGTTGATAATTTTCTAAAAAAAATCTATAACATATTATTACTAAAATAAAAATTGAGGCCTCTCAAATTTGGAGGCCTAATACGCTTGCCTTTTTTCTAACACCGTCGAATCAGCCCTATCCATAGCAATGCTTAATGGGCAGAGTATTTCGTAAAAAGAGTTAGATCAAGATGTGTGCTCGTGACCCTTTATAAATTCAACTGTACCATTTTCAGGGTAAACATTACCTTGGACACGTTCTTTTATGTGATTCACGTTGAAGATTAACGAATATAATTAAATTGCAAAAAGAATCATCAATTTGATAACATTACTTAATCAACAAGAAGATGTAATATAATGAAAATTAAAATGGCTTTGCAATATCTTGTACGTGCTCATTCCCAAAGTATGTAGAAAAATGAAAATGAAGTGAAAAGAACAAAATAATTAACTTGAAGAACTAAAAGTATCTAATGGCCCCTTCCTTTCTGACTAGGACCAGAATATGCTTGATATGTCATGGAAGCATCAATGGACGTCGAAGAAATTGATTTATTCTGATTCTGAGCAAACAATTTTGAGTTGCTCACATTTAATCTTTGTTGTTCTTGACCAGCATTAACCTTTGGTGGCGACGAAAGACGATAATGGTGATGGTCTTTAAGTTTCCTTGAACCTTGGACTTGAACTAATTGAAGGGAAGATACAATTAGGAGGACAAGAAATACTAGGATTATAAAATGTTGTTTCATGATTTTGTAGTTTTTTCTGTTGATCTTGTTTGAAATGTTGAAACTAGCTAATGGTAACATTATTTTCTACGAAGAGAAGTCATGTGTTTTATAGAGGGAAATAACATATTCACCAACTTGGTCGTGTGATGAGGCACTTTGACTTCCATGCAGATTTGTCGGCATTGTTCAAACAAAACGAAGAATGAAGTTTATTATATTATATTATATTATACTTTTCTTGAACTATCTATTAATTTTAGTTTAATTAGATTTTTACGTACTTGGCATAATTATTTATTGTAGTATATTGTATTAAATATTTTCTCAACTTTCCATTAAATGAGATATGCATGTTATGTTAGGATATTGATATGCTTTTTACTACTCAGTAAGAGTAAGACAAGACTAAACGAAAATATTTGAATGGGGAGGGGGATGCCTCATTCACCTAACACATTCTACTGAGGGTTGTGGTGGAATGAATGCAATTTATCCATTCTTAATCAGGCCTCAAGTTCGAGATTTTAGAATGAAAGAATCTCTACCAAATTACACAAATATTCCTACAATGAATAGTAATAATCCACTCTATAGATTGAAATAGTTATATACTGTCTCACTAATTAATAATCTCGTATCAAATTTCAAGTTAGATACATGGCTCATTCATATTTCAAGTCAGATAAATGCATCAAAAATACTATATACATGTATATTTGATATCAGATTCATTTTGAAATATAAATATACAGGGAAAGAAGAGCAAGTGAGTTAGTATATCTAGATACATGCAAACTATGCTTGGATACAATGTATTTGACCTGTATGTATACGACATATGTGTACTTGAGTGCGCCGGATAAATGAATTTGACGAAGCAAATGTGAAAACCGAAGACACCTAATTAGACCTTAAACTAATAATTTTGTGTTTTTTTTTCTTGTTTATTAAAGAATTTTAAATTGTAATGGACTTTATATTATATTTTCCAAAAAGATTATGGATCTTTACCTATATGTTAAGTCATCTAATATTTGCTGGTAATTAGCAAAATTGCAGTGGTTATACCAGCAAACAAATATAAGAGATCTTGTCATGTGTCCTAATAAATTGAAAGTTTTAAGAATTAATTGCAAAAATTGCGCCAACTTTGCTCTACTCTATGACAACCTATGTAGCCCAGCTGGATATCCGTTAATTCCTGCCGGAGCGCACAAACCGGTGTCTGGTCGGTGACCAAAACAGTTGCCACAATTAATCCTAATTATTCAAATTATGGTATTATTAGTCCTTAAGAATGTACAAGTACGGACTGAATTATGATATTAATTATTTCAACCACAATTTTCAATTGTTTTTTCAAGTGAAAATATTATCCAAGTACTCTATGTAATTTTAACTTTAAATAAGTACTCTCTCTGTTCACTATTCGATATCAAAAGTTTTTTAATTTGATTTTCATTTTTATTTGTCATTTTAGAGAATGATGAACTCTTTGAAAATCTGCAATGATCAATTCATTTACTTATGCAATATTTCTTGATAGTATTAAATGTATTAGAATTTAAATTGTGGCTTTAATGAATATTTTTATCAATAAATAGGGGTAAAATGATAATCTCACTGTACTAATAATTATTTTCTTAATAGATGTGCCAAGTTAAAATTTGACATTTAATAGTGTACAGACAGAGTACTTCTTTTGCCTTCAAGTTTTAACCACATATTGTCCGAACGCCTATATATGATGATCACACATTGGATATATAAGTTTATCATAAACAATTTATCAAGATTTCTTTTTACATATAGGATTAATGATCCACGATCGTCACTCTATGTGAAATTAATTAGCATGATCTTTATCCAGTATATTATTCGTATAAATAGAATGATTTATTTGGTGGTACATACTCTAAATAACAAAAGAATTATAATACTAATTGGAAATCTAACAACCAAATTAAATAGTGAAGGAATATAGAAATATGTCATAAAAATTCCAGTTGGTTAGTTGTGGGGGAATATAATTTGTTAGATCCTTAGAGGTACATGTGATGCACAATATAATCCACTTGAAAAAATAGCCACTATGCTATTATTTTAATTAAACAGTAGGATTAGTCACCCTCATGCATTGCAAGGAGGATTAAATAGGGATTATAATCTTGGGAATTAAGTGAGGGTTCACGAGATATGAATACTTTTTTTTTAATGCAATTACATTAAATATTCCTATATTACGACATAATTTTGAATACACTTTAATTTATATTCCTAGATATTTTTTTAATAAGAGTATATTTTAATATACTTAATTATGGATATCAACAACAACATTTCGACAAAACAAATAAAAATAGAAACTGAAAAAATAGAGTAATAAGAACTCTTTTTTTACTCAATTTATTTTGTAAAAACTGAAATTGAGTCGATGAAAAAAGTATTCGCTCTGTTCATTTTTATTTGTCACTATTTCATTTTTCGAGGTCAACTTGACTAAACTTCAAAGTTAAATTGAAATAACTAAATTTAATATTTGAAATCTAAAATTAAGATGGTTGAAAACTATACGAAAAATGTTATAAGTTGAAATTCTTCTCATATTAATATGATGAAAAAATACATCTTAAAACGTTGGTTAAAGTTCATATAATTTAACCTCGATGCGTGAAATAGTGACAAGTAAAAGTGAATGGGAGGAGTAGTAAATATGTCAGCCATTTGATCCTTAATTATAGGAGTTTTGCTCATCATTTGCATTAACATTGTAAACCAATATTTAATTGGTCCGTTAGTGATTAATTGATCTAAAATGTGATGATCTGTGCAAATTTAAAGTTCCTCATTAACCAAATAATTGTCATTTTTTCCTAAAATAGAGCTCATTATACTAACATAAATTAGATAATTTGTTGACTTTTGTAAAAGGGGGTGGAGTTCCCTTTTAAATAACGTATATTACAAAGTTTTTTTCTACATTATTAGAATAATTTTTTCGACTATAATAAGCTACTAATATAACCATCATCTCAAAAAGTTACCAAAGTATATTTGTAAATGTTAATCATATTAAATTAATTTGAAGTGTATTTTCATTTTTATGTAAATAATTTTGACACTATTTAATTTGTAATACACAAACATAAATGCAATTTTAATTTGCAAAACTTCATTACTACGATAGTTTACTCGTTTAACGATTTTCCAGTGTTTGGAATGTCAAAGTCAAAGCTACCATTCTTCAAAACAGTGGATATATATAAATTAACTCAGACAGCATAATATTTCCTTTTAACATAAGAAAGAAGATTTTTCAATCTCGTGGTATTAAATTAAAGTTATGTCAAATGTACCTAGTGTCGTTTAATCTTGTGATCTTAAACCTGCCACGTGAAAAGTTAAAATTAAAATTTTGCCAAAACAGAAAAAAAAGTCATTCTTTTTTAAACAGACCAAAAAGAAAAGTAAATTATTATTTTTTTAAACGGAGGAAGTATTATTTTTTTCAACTATTTTTTTTTTGGATTCTTATTTTCAACTAGGGCTCATCAATTTTATTTTGACCAATGTTGGCACGCTTTGTAAGAATTCTAACTGGGCAGTTCAAAGATGAGGCAATGGTCAGAAACATGCTTTGAAATTTTAGATTTTGGCTCTCGACAATTCAAACTTCAACAACTAAGCAAGGTCATATATTTCTCTCTTGTATTCCTTATACTCACTCCGTCCAATATTTTACTTGTCCAATATTGATTTGACACACTTTTTAAGAAATTATAAATAAAATAACAATTCAACTATGTCAGTAAATATAATAAATTCAAGGGTTATTATGGCTCGAGTGATGATAAATTATCTCGTAATTTTTAAATTAGATAAATAAAAATAATACTTATTTTGAATATACCAGACAAATAAAAATAGACAGAAGGATTACGTGTCGACAAATTAATTTGAAAAACTCTAAGTAGTCACCCAACCATTTATAGGTAGTGTAATGTCGGGACAAATAAAGTAAACAGCTAATTTCATAGTGAGTTATTTTTCTTTTTTGCATATAATTTTTGTTCAACTTTTTGACTACAATTGTTAGAAGTTGATATTCTTATTATTACACCAAAAATTACGTCAGCAATTTTTTTTCTGATTTGTTAAAGTTATCGACATAAATAGTTTAGTCTTGAAACTTAATATAGTCAAATAGTTATATTTTATATAATTACACGACATAATCTTGGCTATGTGACCTGGTGGGGAAGAGAGAGGTGAGTGAGATCGAGAGAGGGAGGAGAGAGACGAATTGTATATGTATATTTGTTAAATTGTGTGTGTATATCTATCAAATAATTATATGTGTGTAACTAATATACATATGTATTTGTAAATCTGGCAAACGAGATCGAGAGAGGGAGGAGAGAGAAGAGAGAGGCGAGAGAGAGGAAGAGAGGAGAGAGAAAATAACAACAAAACTCCAACTATAGCTATATTTTTTCAAACTATAATTACATAATATAAATGCATATCATATGTTTATTTAATTACGTTATTTTTCCTTTTTTTCTACTGTTTAACCTTTGAATACAATAAATTCAATATTTTAAAAAATGAATAATACGAATATATATTTCATGACAAATACCACGACTATTTTAAAAACAAAACTAATAATCCAATTGTCACACGGTCTTGGGTCCAAATTAAAAGTGATAAAATTTGAATTTGATACATGTTGAAAGCAATTTTTTTGGATGATAGTGTATGTCAAAACAAAGAATGGTAAGGTAGGTAGTTGCAGGAAAATTATGGTAAGGTCAACTGTGCTTAGTTTATAAAAAACATTATCTCTACTAGTTATATTCACATTAGCAAGTACTTGAGTGCGTTTAGTATGGTGGAAAATATTTTTGGAATTTTTATTTTTATTTTTTCTTGTTTGATTTATTTGCAGGTATGTTATGAAGAATAAAAATGGATCGGAAGGAGATAAATACCCTCAATTCTCAATTCCCATAATTTTGACCAAATCAATCATCGATCTTGCAGTTCGATTAATCATATTTTAAATTACATATAAATACTCACACGATTATTTTTTTACTTGTTAAACATCAAAAAATAAGTAACAAAATATCTTAGTATTATTTTTTTTAAAAAAAGAAGAAGTTAGGAATTGAATATCTTCCTTTTTATCAATACTACACGAAAAATAATTTTTAGTAAAAATTAATTAAAAATAATAGCTTAATTATCACTAAATATATTTTTCATTCTTTTTGAAACGTACTAATATAAAAAGTATGTCTTTTTAAATTTTTTTTTGATAAAGTACACAAAAAAAAATAATTTATAAAATATTCTTTTTTATCCTATCTCGCGTAAGAAATAGTTTCTAATTAGTATTTTAGATACAAGAATTTGGGAACTAGCCAGAACGATGAAGCACCGTCTTGGCGCGGTGTGGAGAACGCATCAAAAAAGGAGCTTTCCACGAAAATAACAACACATAGTTAGGCCTATCCTTTTTTAATTTCACAGGTTATCTTGTCATGCCACCTGCCACCAAAACTGCCTGTCCACCCCCCTCTTTGGCTTTTTTCCCGTGGCGGAGCCACATGGTAATAAGGGGTTTCATCTAAACTCTTTTCGGTGAAATTTTTTACTATTTTTATATGATAAAAATATTTTTTTAGGTATATATAATAGATGTTGAATCTTCTTTCAATTAGTTTGTGTGCCTAATTCTTAAAATTTTGAACCCTCTTAAAAAAAATCCTGGACCTGCCACTGCTTTTTTTCATACTAAAAAGAAATTTATAACAAATTGAAGACCGCGTAGAAAATACAAAACTCGTACACACGCAATTTGAAAATCAATAGTCTAATTTTTCATGTGTGAAATGAAACCAATCAATGTCATAACGTATGAGATAACATCATCAACAACTCATGAATGATAAAACATTCTCCGTAAAAGTTTAATAAAAAGGGGTTCCAATTAGCCGAAAGAATTGTACAAACTTTAAGAAAAAGTATATAGCCCTAGCTCCCTCCAGCTCCGAACCCTGCGCATAGCGGAAACTTTAATTTAGTGCACCGAGCTTGTCTTCTTTTTTTTTCAAAAGCTCCTCACCGTACTACTTTTATTTCTCATTATAAATACTGCTAGCAGTTGCATTTTCTAACTACTCCATCAATCGTCACATCTACACAAATAATTACCAACACAACAAACATTTCCCTAAGTTTTTCCATACATACATAAATTAAAAACATCATGGGAGGAGCTAAAAATACATCATATTTCACGTTGGCTTTGTTTCTTTTTCTCTTGATGATCAGTTCACAACTTTCTAATGGTGTCAATTGCCGACCACTTGGGACGAACACCACCGTCGCCGCGGCTTCTAAAGAACAAGGACAACAACCAGGAGGAGCAGATGTAAAAATTGTGAAGACAAGTAGACAAAATTCAGTAAAGAACATGGCGTTTATAATGGTTTCTGGACCAAGCAGGAAAGGTCCAGGTCACTAATTAGTTTAAACCATAATGTTACAGATTTTTATTATGTTTCTGTTTCAAACATATTTTTGCACGAAGGTGTTGATTAAGAATTGAATACACAATTGTTGTGATCTACTTAGGGGACATTCTTTTTGTAGGAATTAAGGTTTTAACTATAGAAGGTTTGTGTTGAAGATGTATATTGTAATTGCAAAAAATATTTATGCGAAATGAAACACTTTCATTTATATATTTTGTATTGAGATTTAATTGGTTCTTTTTAAAAAAAAAATTATTTGTTCAGAGTTAATGTAGAGTATGTCCTGTGTCCTGTGTCAATTATTTTGGACCAATGGTGATGAATGTGTTGTTCCTCTAAGAATTTTGTGCATTTCTGACTTAAGAAAATACTCCCGTTTGTTCAACAATAGTTGTCTATTATACTAAAAATAAATGTTTAATAATATTTGCCTATTTTATGAAATCAAAAGATAATAATTCATACTCAATTCCTAATTTACCTTTATCATTGATTATAATCATTTTCCTGTTAGAGTTTTCAAGATATTGTATTTATTATATTTAAAGAGTAATTTGATAAAATTATCCCCATCATTTATTGCTTCTAAATCGTTATGCTAAGTCAGTTGTTGAACGGAGGGAGTAATTGATCAGAAAGAACAAGAAATTTTGCTTTTTTTTTAGTCTTTCATTAAGTCAGAAGGAGAATCTTAATAGTCCAGTTAGTAGCTCACCTTGTTGACTACCTTTATTTGTTTTGATGGGATGCATTCCTTCCCTTTAGATTTATTCTATCTCAGTAAATTATAATGCTCTAATTAAATTCACTCTTCTTCATATTGATGATAATTGAAATATCAAATGTTAACTTTAGTCTCAAACACCAAAATTCAAAATTTTATGAAAAATTAGGACCACACTTAACTATTGACTTCAAATGCACAAGTGATTATTGATGACTTAAATCTTTAGAAATTTTGACCAGCTGCAAGAATTTTTCAGTGTGTTGTCTGGCCGACAACTTCTCAACTCTAGTTTTCTCATTAATTTCAAATTTCAACGATGCTTCCTCGGAGAGATAGATCTATGATTTAAGTTTACAAATTTAATTTTTAAATTTAACTCTAGGCAATAATAATATCGGATTCAGATATATTTGATATCGACAGCGTGCACCCAGCTCTGTCGAGCATTCAAATTATGAGTAGCTTTGGCCTTTGGTGTAGATCTCAGGCTCGAATGGTACGATCCATCAGTCACCCCAGAATAAAAGGGGTGATCTCGATTATTTTATTTTTGAAAATATAAAACTCATAAACTCAAAACCAATATACTCAGCATGAGGACACAGTCTAACCAACTTGTTGTAGGTCCAAGATGCCACATTAATAGAGATCTAGGGTCACATTTAGTATAACTTTTACTACTGTCTTGGCAAGCATATAATATTTTATACATGTACTAGTTACTTTCTTAAACATTAATTTCAGTTGAGCAGACGATTTGTGTAAAAAGTAGCTCAAGAATGAAAACTTTAATTTCAACTTTTCACGTAAATTAAAGAATATTTTGGTACATCTAATATAACTTTAGTTTAAGATCATAAGATTAAAAAAATTTATTTATTTTTTTAAACTACGTGTCAAGTGAAATTTCAACCAAATCATGTCTGAACGCCTGATGAGTTGACTTTGTTGTAAAGGACGACATGTGGTGTAACTTGAAATTAAAGGCATCCCCTCGTGTGTAGCATGAATTATACACATTCCAAAATATTCTGCGATGTAAGTCAAAAGTTAGATTTTACGTTGTTGGTACTGATAACTTTTCCACCTGCTAAAGCTGATTCATCACATGTTCATAAAGGGAACAAATTTAAGAAAAAAATTCTATATGTATAGCATGCTATAGAGAATAGGAACAAAATAAAATCGTAGCTTCATGGTTTTTATATTAGGTTGATTTATCAGATGAAAATTACTTACTTTTTATGTTGAAAAAAAATAAAAAAAAGAAAAAGAAAGATAGTTTTTTGAGGTAATAATTGTTATTTCTAATGAAGTGACCATAGATCAACTCTCTTTATGTACGGTTCAAAAATGTCCAGCTAATTGTTTGTACTTAATATGCTTTTTCTGTCCTATGTAGTATTGACAAATTGTCGTGTTTTTTAAATTTTGCCTGGTTATTCTTATGAAATGTGTGTCATATTTCTTGATCAACTTCTCTGTCCTTTTGGGCTAATATAGCCAAATTCGTATAACAATATTACTTTTTTCGATAATTTTAGATGTTATAATGAAATATTATTATAAAAAAACATGTGATATAATATACTATTATTGTGAAATATTGTTATAGAGTATGATCATCACATAAATGTGAGATTAGTGTCTTTAATAATAACAATATACCCAATGAAATTTCACGAGTGAAATTAGATTCTCAAAAATGACGAAAGTATGATGGATTATATGTTTACTAGCTACTACAATTTATCCTGTCTGCATGATTAACTAATTGAACATCCCATATTGAAAAAATTACCATAATTAATCCTAATTAATACTCCCTTTGTCCATCTTTACTTGACCCCTGTACTATTTTAGGATGTCTAACAATACTTGTCCAGTTTATGAAATCAAGAGATAATTTTACACTTAGTTCCTAATTTACCCTTGTCATTAATTATAGTTTTTTCCCTATTACATTTTTCAATACATTGTATTAATTATATTCAAAGGGTGATTTGGTAAAATTACTCCTATCATTTACTATTTCTTAACCTCTATGCCAAGTCAAAAGGGGCCAAGTAAAATTGGACGGAGGGAGTAATACATGAAGTTTGAAATCAGTTTGTTTTATATCTTGGATACATTTGTATGTTTGTTACTCCAAGATTTAATTCCGTTCGCTTAATAATTAAGCTGCTCAGTAGATTGATTTTTATAAGGAGCATATCTTGCACAGCCAATTATCAATCATTCACGTTGCAGTCTTGCAGAATCCAAAATATTGAGCGACTTATGTCGTGTAAGTCAAAAGTTAGATTTTACGTGGCTGTGCTGATAACTTTTCCACCTGCTAAAGCTGACTTGCACACATTTTTAAATGGAACAAATATGTATAGCATAGAATATAGGAAATGGAAATTGTTTGTAGCTTCATGGAATTATCCTACGGTTCTAAAAATTCTAGCTAGTGTTTCCTCCCACATGATTTTTCTAGGGAAATTTTCTGGCTCCAAAAGATGTACTAATTAATCGGTTTGAATTTACTTATTTTACGTGCTTTTAAACCAAAATAAAAAAAATAAGTTAATCCAAACAAAATCTAACACTGAAAACTAGCATTACACTCTACTTGGTTACTTATTTTACGGATCTAACTAAACTTAGAATATATAATTGGGATCCAACCCACCATTCCACAAAGATATTAGGGTCAGTCGAGATTCTATTGGAAGCAACCCACCATTTCAAAATCCATACACATGTAGGACTTGAATGGTATGTCATTATTGTGTAGTCTTTACCCTTCAAAGATTTGAGTTACTAGCTATTAAGCAGGCGTCGATAGCACTGAAATAAGATTTTCAAAGATGATAGCAAGCAAGGTAACGACTTATCCTATCTGCATTGAACTTTTAAACATTCCGCAGAGAGAAATTAAAGTACGCCACAAGAAATCTGAATTCAGTGTTTTTTCTCATCCTGGGCAGATTTTTATAAGTTCGAAACTATTCCATATTCATAAACTCTTAAAAAGTTAACTGTAAGAGGCTACAGCCACTTTGCATCCTAAGAGCCAACTCGAAAGACAGAAGGTTTGATGATGAGGTTGGAATTTCCTGAAGAAGCGCCTGAAAAAACAGAACGTGTATGGTTAAAGACAGCTTGTGAAACAGTTCTCGTTCAACATGGAAATTCAAAAAGATGTGCATTGTCTTGAAAATCTAATATACATGCTTTCCATTTTTGAAGTTCGAACTTCAATAAATGAAAAATTATAGTCATCATTTGCGGAAAAAAAAAACATATACATAGGTGGCGTGGTCTTGGGGGTAGAGGTAAAGTATACCTACCTTTGTGGAGGTATAGAGGTGATCAGTTGTTGTCATGAGGTAACAAAAGGTTCCGCATTTGATGTAGGTATACTATACTGGAACAATAGCCACAAAGTAGTAAAAATGATAATCTTCTCCGCTTTCCTTTCGAGCCTATTCTAGGTAAATTGAGCGCTCTAGTAAATTGGGAGGACAAGTGTTTATGGATCTAGTTATGGGACACTGCAAGATAAAACCTGAAGTTCTCTTCCTGCGACCCATGTTGCTGGTTCGTCGAGAGAGAACCTCTTGAATTGAAGTACTCAAAAACTGACTCTATTTTTCTGCTTAGATTTCTTGGCATAAATAGAGTTTTTAAATGCATAGTACTTTTAAGCTAACTACCCCTAGAAACAAGGACATGACTTCCTAAGATCACTGGAATAAGAAACTACAAACTACCACTACATAGAAATAACTATTACTAAATCATTCTCTGGAGTGATTGCTTGAGTTAAGCTACAGCAAATAACTACTAGAAAGAAATCACTGCAAGACTACTGCTGTAAACTGTTGGGTGACTAAGGAGTGATAACAGCAAGATTCTTGTGATAAAAGGAAAACTCTGAAATCAAGTCCAAAGTATCCTACTTGGACTTTTTAGAATATAAAATTAAGACATTGGAGGTAAATAAGGGGGATATAGTAAATCTTTAGTACGGAGAGAACATAAAAGAAGGTAAAATGAGGCCCTCCCTCTCTGCTACAGTTAAAAAAACTCATAGACACCCTTCTCTGGTGCTTGACTAAGGAAGGAGACTCTTCTTGGCCAGACCAGATACTTCTACTTTATCCCTAGTCTTGGCTTTTTTTTGCTCAACCACTCTCTGTTCTTAAATAAGGGTTCCACTCTCGAAAAAAAAAGCAAGGAAAACTCTATAAGCCTAACAAGTTATTCAGCACAAATCAAACATGCCAAGCCTAACACTGGGCAACTACCACCTACCAAATGTTGCGTTCAGCATGTCCAAATTCGTTTATCACCTTAAACCTAGAAAAGATGAGCTACAGTGTTGCAGAGAATGAGACTAATATCCACATTTGCAATATTGGCAACTACTGATTATGTCAAAATTTTAAGCTCGACCAATAGACCAATACTGAATCAGAATACCAACTTCTCTTATCCCCAAGCTCATCATATTCTTCCTAAGGTTCTTTTCTCCGAAGTCCCTAAGGTTCATCTAGTTTGAGCACACATGGAAAAATTTCAACCAGCTATAAGTACCTTCCATGTCATATTAGTTGGTTCCAAGTACATCAGATTCTCCCTAATGTGTGTTAAGTTAAAGAACAGATCACATTGTATCCACAGTAATCACACAATTTATCCCACCACTAAAGCAAAACCAACTAGGAGATATCATCCTCGATCAATCAGAAGTGTAATATGTGATCGCAGTATATATAAACACCAAAGATCATGGCAAAAATACAAACAAACAAACAAGCACAGCAGTGACTACTCATTTCCTGGTATTATAGAGAGTCAGGATTTTCAGAAAACAACCACGCCTTTAACTCTCGCAGGCTCCTCTGGGAAAGTTCCATGAACTGACCTCAACATTTCTATTGTGCTAACTAGTCTTAACATATCAAGGTTCATTCTGTTAAAACTTGAAAACCGGTACAATGTTTGTTACTTTAATCCTAGACAAATAGATGAATAAAGCTTCGACAAGGAGGATTTGGGCTAGCCCTAATGCTCTCACAAGTACTCCCTGTGACAATCTGGACTTTGATGTATAGAAATCAATTTTCACGGGACCAAGAGTTTATCACATTTTCCAGAACAGGCATGGTGTAGATTGCGCTCAATACGAATTCAGAATAGAACTTCCCTTCACCTTATTAATGCACCTAACATATACCAGAATATAAAGAAGCAAAGAAAACACACCAGACTCATAAAAGGAAATATGCATGTCTAAGCTCAAATAAGGTAGTTATAAAGTAAATAATAAATAGAAAGCTATTAAAAACTCACTTCCTATAATCGAAAAAACAGAACTCTCCCTGCGAATTTGTCTTATCTTCTAAAATATATACTATTTTGAGCAGACCTTAGCTGACTCCCTACTCATCTATTTACTTAAACTACTATTTAGCAATTTCTCTTGTTCATGGATCATGAAGCCATATTGACATCAATTACTCAACATCATTTCTTAATAGATGTACTGTGGGAAGATCTCTGTGTGGACTTCTTATCTAAATATAGAAGCACCAAAATCATATCTAGTTACTCGAATAAGAAACTACAAACTACTACACAGAAACAACTACTACTAAATCCTTTCTTCTCTTGAGTGATTGCTTGAGTTAAGCTACTGCAAATAACTACTAGAAAGAAATAACTACTGTTAACAGTACTAGTTCTCCAAAAAAAAAAAAAGGGAAATAACTACTGCAAGTAATTACTGCTGTAAACTGTTGGGTGACTAAGGAGTGATAACAACAAGATTCCTGTTATGAAAGAAAAACACTGAAATCAAGTCTAAAGTGTCCTACTTGGACTTTTTAGAATATAAAATGTAGTTATAAAGTAAAATAAAGAGAGTTGTTGAAAGCTCATTTCCTATAATCGAAAAACTAGAACTCTCCCTGCAAATTTGTCTTAACTTGTAAAAGATCTACTATTTTGGGAGGACCTTAGCTGATTCCCTACTCATCTATTCACTTACACTACTATTTAGGAATTTCCCTTGTTCATAGATCTTGAAGCCATATTGACATAATTACTCAACATCATTTCTTAGTAGATCTACGGAAAGATCTATATATGGACTTCATATCTAGACATAGAAGGACCAACTTTGTTGCAACAATAAAAGCTCTTCACCACATTGCTATCTGACAATGTAACTCTTGACAAACTCCAGCTCTTTCTTTTAGTTATACCATTTACATATGGCCCCTATCATATATCATAGACTTGGACATCTCTTAATCAATGGTAATCAGTCAATATATACATGTATTCTCACACAACCTTCACATAAAACCGAGTGTTCATACAGACAAACTACCCAGGATTTCTAGAACATGAAAGTTAAAAACTGATTGATGAATTCATACAGACCACCTACCCAGAAAACTGATAAATACTAAGCATCCACCGGCTCCACCGGAATCATAAAAACAAATGCAATCAATTGTATGCAGATCAATGGACATTAAAAGGAAATATAAACAAAGTAAAAAAAAATCCCGACTTTATCTATCAACCACCTTCAGATAGCGGCAATTTCATGACATCTAACATAACATTTAAACTTCTTAGCAATCCATAGACTGCATACAGCTGATCTCTGAGTTTATACAGTTGTAAGTAGTTGAAATAGACACACCCTAGATAATTACTCAATGCAGAAGCAAATATTTAACAAAACAAAAATAAACAAATGACCTCAGTGCCACTCTTCAAGGCGCAGTTTCAGCGGATGAGCCTTCCCCAGTGGGACCAGAAGCAGAGGAGGGTTCTGCAGCATCAGCCGGACTCTCCGACGGCTTAGCCTCAGCCACCGCATCAGCAGCAGGAGCAGATCTGGACTTCACGGTGTCGATCATGCGCTTGCTGATCTCCTTCGAGTAAACCTGAAGAATCTCAATGCCGTCATCGGTATCGGTGGCCGTAGATCCAGCAGCAGCAAAGGCCTCCCCCTCAATCTGCCTTGCGATGTCGGAAGCCTCGTCTTGAGGGATAGTTCCATAGCGCTTTGAGAGAATGGATGGGGTTGACAGAGACTCAATGAGGCGGTTAACGACGGCGTCACGAGTGCGCTGAGTCGGTGGCCAAATGCTGAAGGAAATGTTCATGGGTCTGTTTTGGGCCTCATTGGAAACGGTTTCTTGGGACTGAGCTGAATCGATTTCCGCCATTGATGGTGGTTCTGCGGTGCAGAAGAGGTTCTGGGACTTTCCGCCGTTGCTGGTTGGAAATTGGGAATTGGGGAAATGGAGAAAAGGGAAAAGGATTAAATAAGGGCAATATTAAAGACTGAATTAATTGAGTTACTATTTTGCGAAAACAGAGGCCGGTCCAAACTCTTGTGATTTTGGGGAATTTTTTTCAAATTTTGATTTTAAATGGATGAGTATAAAATTTTGGGAAAATTACACATATATACAAAAAAGTAAAATATTTTTAAAAATAGTAGTTCATATTTTATTTAAATAAAAATAGCCCAAAATTATTGAAACTATATATAATTATACAATATGGTTTATCAAAAGTTATAGAAAGTATACACTTCTATACAATATATATTACTTATACATGGGCTATACACAAAATATACATTATGATACACAAATATACATCGACTATACATGTCTATACAACGAGGACTATTTTTTTTGTAATTTTTTAAGTTTAGTGTCTCAATGTAATTTTGCCTAAAATTTTTAGGTTCAACCTTAAAAGTTAAACCATGATGTTAATTTTTTAATTCAAAAATTACATTTTATAGAAAAACTCCTATAAATATCATTTTATAAAAATCGACTCATACGTGAAGGCATTGTTCATAACTTCTATGATGATTTTATTAAAAAATAGTTGTTATTGTTGATTTAATAGATTGGTGAATTTTTGTAAAATTTTGTATATTTTATCGCAAAATATTTATTTTATAAAAACAAAATAAATATATGTTAATTACTCCTCTTGTAAGAATGTAAAAGTTGGAGAAGTTTTATAGTTTTCACAAATCACCGGGAATTTTATGTTTTATAAAGAAAAATAAAATTTATAAAATCTAAATTGCATATCTAGATAAAATTACAATTTTAAAAATTTATTTTTTTACTCTCCACCCCCAATCTGCCCCCATCCCCCAAAAAATTAAATTATTTTTAAAAAAAATTAAATTATTTGAATGTTAGATCTGGAGTCAGATATGGTCGAATTCTGATTTAAAAGTAGGGGTCGAGTCTAAATTTAAAAATTGAATCTTGGATTTAAAGTCAGCTTGAATCCCACATCAAGTGTTGGAGTCAGGTCTCGAATTTATTAGGCTATTACTAGGGTTGATTTTTATATCAAAAACTATTTTCTTACAAAATATTTTCTATTCTCTAGCAAAAAATAAAAGATATTTCCTAAAAGAATATCTTCATTCACTAACTAAAATGATAAAAAATATTTTTCACTCACTAACCAAACATGAAAAAATATGTTAGAAATCTACTTGTTTTCTAAAAAAAAATTTTGTAGAAAAATATTTTCCATGAAAAACATTTTCCTTCGTACCAAACACATCCCTTTATGGAAAATGAGAAACACGCCATTGGTTTAGCGATAAATTGTACCATGCATATCACGTGTTTTTCCGTTTCATTGTTAAAAAGAGGGGCACGTGTGGTTTATTCAAATTTTCTTTGTCACAAATTATATGAAATATAAAAGTTAAAATAAAATTATTTGTTATATGTGTATAATAAATATTAAGTAATTTTGCTTATTTTGCGTGTTTGATTATTCAAACTTTCAATCCCCCTAAGTAAAACTTTTTCTGAGCCATTAGTTTGAGTGTTTGATTTGAACCTATCATTCTTCATATGTATCACCATTGATATTTGACTAAATTTGAATTCGCATATTCTAAATCTTATTTTCAAAGGCAACACTCCCAACTTAATTTTTTATAATCCCAAAAACTTTAAGTCAATACCTCTGATTAAGAGTGGAGGAATCTTAATCATCGTATCACAATTTATATTGGCCGTGAAATTTGAACTCTATAATTAAGTAATAGAAAATGATATTATAACTATCAAGCTATACAATTTTAATATTTGTCTTTGGTCCCTTCTAATAAAAATCTCGTAATGGAAGCAAACAATAATGTGAGAATGCTTCATTATGCTAAAAGCATTGCCAAAGAGTAATTATTCAACAATTGAACTCTCACCAAACTAAAATGATGGATAATTTTAAATGGACGAAGAGAATACTTTTTCGAACTTCAAAATTTATATTTCAAGTTAGAATAATAATAGATTAAGTTTTATAGCCAAAAAATTTCTTAAAATATTTCACAAAAATTTAAAGTTTTATTCATCAATGAAAAGACTAAAATTCCAATCCTGGCGCTCCATCAATTCAATGCTGACTTGAATAAATAATGGTTAGTTTTGAAGCTTTATAACACATCAAGGGTGAATTCATATATATCAACTTTTAAGCCCTTGTAAAATTGAAAAATAAACATTGTCACATAGCTTTAAATTTCATAACTGAAACTCTGGGATATTTATGTGTAACAATAACAATAATATCCCTAGTGAAATCTCATGAGTGGGGTCTGGGAAGGGTAAGAATATTTCCGAGAAACCCTCAAAATAATTACGGGTAGAATTTGAAATTTAAGGACGAAGATATCTTTCAAAGTCAAATATCCTAAAGTTTCACCTGCAAAATTTGAAATTCAGAACAACGATAATCTTTCAAAGACAGTACCAAAAAATGGCCAGTAGACACGATTTCTACGCATATTAAGTCTAGTAATTCATATTAAACTCAAAGTTGAGAAAGGAGTGTGGCCATGGACTCTCTAGGCCTGTACAATGCCTCCAAAGGCTCAAGTTTACTTAACATCAGCCCACAACTTTCATCCAAGCCCACCAATTCAGGCTCAATTCTTTCCCACTCAAAACACTGAATAAATAAGCCCAAACTTAGCCCAATCAACCTCATAGCAAGTCCAGAACCAGGACAAGCCCTTCTCCCCATACCAAATGGTATAAATTTACACCCTTCAATTCTCTCTTCAAATCTCTCTGGCTTAAACTCATTTGGTTCATCCCAAATTTTACTATCTCTTTGAATTTCCCAAATATTGACAAGCAATATTGTACCTTTAGGAATATGGTAACCTTCAATTATACAATCTTGTGATGAAAAATGTGGGACTAAAAGTGGTCCAGCAGGAAATAACCTTAATGTCTCATTGATCATGCAACGTAAATATGGTAATTTAAGGATGTCTTGTTCCTCTAACAAACGCCCTGCTCCGATAAGGCTGTCGATTTCGAGTCTTGCCTTTTTCATTACCTCTGGATGATTTAGTAACAGTGACATTGCCCACTCCATGGTTATAGCTGATGTATGTGTTCCAGCAGTGAACATTACCTTAAAAAACAAACAAGAAGTTGAAAACATCATGTGAAACGTTGAAAATAACTAAAGAAAAGATCAAAGGAGCTAATGAAATTTACATAGCTAATGTGTAGTTTAACTTGTTGTAACATCTTATATGACGTTTTCTTAAGCTATCGACTCAAGTTTGCTAGCCTAGAAGTTAAGTCGTAATGTGCAATTGAATTTTAAATTGTCTAATAATATACGATAAGTTTAAATTACGTTGATTGCATAAATATTTTTATGCAATTAGTTTTTTTTTTAAATGATAATATAACATGGTGAGTGATGCCAATAATATGGAAATATTTACTATATTGATAGTGTATTATAACAATCAATATACAAAATGCTTGGCGCTGTGAATGTATAAAAATTAAACTAAAGATCAAGGTTATAAATTATAGGGTAAATTATATTCCCTCTGTGTCAATTAACAATCGTTACTTTTCCTTTTACTGTATTTTAAAAAGAAGTATTACTTTCTATATTTAGTACTTTTTACGTTTCAAATTGAGTGATCTGTTTTGACTTGACATGAAGTTTACGTGATTAACGAAAAACTTTTAAATCTTATGATCTAAAATTAAAAATCTGTCAAATATATTAAAATATTCTTTAATCTTGTGATCTTAAATATATCATATGAGAAGTTGAAATTTAAAAATCGCTAAAAATGAAAAAAAAACTCATTCTTTTTTTAAAAGAATAAAATAGGAAAGTAGGTCAAATATGTTAAAGGCAGTACAATTTTGCTTTCAATATCTGGAGGTGGATCTAAAATTTAAATTTTAAAAGTTATGGATTCATATCTCGTTATCTAATTTAGTTAAATCTTTACATATTAATGTACACTTCATATGCCCATAACATATTTAACATCATAAAAGTAAAAAAAATAATTAATTTTAATATATTATTCACATTTTTAATTTAAAATCACAAAATTCGAGAATCACTTACTTTCTTAAAACTCGCTGAACTATGACCCCCTAAGATCATAAAATTCAAAAATAATTA
>JBCEWC010001498.1:0-15121 GCA_038996855.1 Solanum aculeatissimum | reverse complement strand
CTCCCCCCCCCCCCCCCCCCCCCCCACAAAAAAAAATAAAATGAAACAGAGACAGTATGAAAAAGCTTACCATTATGACACCCTTAATAATATCATCTGTGTAACATTCAGGCTGCTCTTCTTGCAAAGACAACAACGTAGGAATAATTGTTTTCCTATGTCCATCCAAAAATAATTCATCAGCTCTGCTCTTTCGACATTCATCAATTAGTCCCTGAAGAAATCTATCTCTTCTTTTCTTTAACTCCACCAAATTCTTCTCCAATCCTTGAAATCCAACCCATTTAAGTACTGGCATATAATCACAAATACTCATAATCATCGTTGGTCCGAACATTTCGTGAGTCGATGGTTCGGTCCAACGTTTACCTGAGACCATTTTCGTTAACATGTCGTACACCAACTTCTCGAACAGAATTTTCAGTTTCACTTTTTGAGTAGTTCCTCCTTTGTAGTCTAAGATTAATTTTTTGGCCACGAATCGGGCTTCTTCCGTGCGGATGGCAGAGGAATTGTTGAGGCTAAAAGTGGAAAAAATTTGAGTGTTGGAAATGCGGCGGAGATTACGCCAATGGTCACCATAGGGAGAGAATCCAATTGTTGTGTGGTTGTAGCCAAGGTGTTTACTAGCAAGGGACTTTGGTCGATTCGCGAAAATAATGTCATTTTTCGTGAAGCATTGCTCTGCGATTGAAGCAGAGGAGACGATTATCACTTGAGATATACCAAAACGTAGGTACATTATTGGGCCATATTTGCTAGAAAGTGATTTGAAGGTTTGGTGGATTGGAGATTTGAGGAGATGGAGGTGTCCAATAATTGGTAGAGACGGTGGACTTGGAGGAAGTTTTTTCTTTCTTGCATTTTGCAATTTTAGGAAAATAAAGACACAGAAAATCAAGAGTATTGTTGAGAAGGTGAAGCCCATCTCCATATTCATAGATAGCATAGTCGATGCTATCTAATAAGTTTTACCTACCAATGAATCTGAATCAATGACTGTCGCGGTATGAAAGTAACCGAATTAAGTAGGTTATTTTATTACCTCAAAAGTCTCAAGAGCTTCGTCGGCCTTTTCCCTGCAGTGAAAAGGTTTTATCCTATGACTGATGGATGGTGACTTGCAGTTCTTTGTCCATGTGCTGATAATGCTGCATGGGCTGATGAAAAACTCTGCTAAATGTTTGATGGCATTAATTTCTCAAGATAAGCTTTTGGGTTGTCGTTTATAATAAGGTCAATTAAATTGAAGTAAGCAGTGATGTCAAAAGCACACTCTTATATTATACGTCAAAAAAGTCTCTAACTATGAACTAATTTAATGAACCAGCTGCTTTTTTTGATCTTGTAAGATATTATTTGAGAATATGTACACACGTTAATGTATTTTATAGTTTCAGAATTGCTTCTATTACAAAATATGGTAGATGGAGATTTTATTCGATTTGATGGTATGAGAATCCAAATTTCAAGGGTGTTCCACATGCACCAAATATGAAATAAAATTAAGGCACAGAGCTTCGCCTTGTGGCAGAGCATACGGAACGAATTGGGTAGCAGAGTGAGTCTTAGCACAGCCTTCCATCCTCAGGCGGATGGGTGATGTCCAGCCTAAGAGGACCATCCAGATATTGGAGGTTATGCGGACATGATACTTTGATTTTCGATGTTATTGGGACATACATTTACTTGGTGGAGTTCATCTATAACAAAAGTTCCTTTTGAGGGCACTCTACTGAGGCAAGTGCAGGACTCCCCTATGCTGGCGTACACCAGACAGAACAGTTTAAGAGTTGTTTCAAGCTTCATTTCCAGCTTTTCGTTAAAACTCATCTTATTTATTGAAATTCATGTCAAATCTCAGGGACAACTACACTAAAACTACACCATGCACAGAAAGATTAGAAGAAATAACATAAATTGCACCTTAAAATGTGAGTTCATGTTAATCTAACAACCAACATGTTAGGATCAAGTGCTTATCATTATGCCAAAACCAATAACTGATAGCAAATGTGTAACTTTATTTCTTAATCAAGTCCACCACGGAAACGTCATGTTCAATCATGACTCCGGCCCAGGCCCCCCTAGCCCCCTTCATGGGCCTTACAATAGACAGAATGTTGGCATTACCCAGCAATCCCCCTTTCAATACCTGCCTCAGGCAATCCATGACCTTGGCTATGATACGCTTACCATTATGCCAAAAGCTATAACTGATAGCAAATGTGCAACTTTATTTTTTAACCAAATTCATCACGCAAGTACCATATTCCATCATAACTCCGACCCGGGCCACCTTAACCTCCTCATGGGCTTTGCCACAGGCAAGATGTTGGCATTGTCCAACACAAAGTTTATCAAATATTTGACGGACATCAAAGTCACTTTTTTAGCAAAGTTAAAACAAGTTGTCGAGTGGTGGATCCAGGATTTGAAGGTAGTGGGTGATTTAATTTTTTTAACATAAATTTGATCATTCATTAGTATAAGTGCAAAGGCTAATTGAATACAATCGACCAAAAAGTTAACGAAAAAATTATGTTTAATATTACTATCAGAAAAGAAGATTTTGAGTCACAAATTATAATGTACTCTATGACTTTTCATATTTTAAAATTAAAATAAGTAATGATAACATCACTTACACTTGTGAATATCTTATCCTTTACAAAGCGAATTAAACAACTTTATACATATCTAAAAATTACTTGTTATGTAGTTTGGATGAGAAAATTGATGATTCCATAAATAAAAGGTGGAGCATTAATTCAAAAAGTTAGAATATGTACTTAACGGTTTTTCATAATTTGTAACTAAAATAAATAAATTGTTAACTATAAATTTCTAATTATGCATTTAATTTTGAAATTGATAAAGAGGAACTAGAAACATAGAATAAGGGTAAGAAAATTGCAATTAAAAAAAATTCTCAAAATTGATTGCACAACCTTGACCTTGAGTACCAAAGCTTCAACACCCACTTAAGAATTTTTTACCAAAGTAAGTTATTATTAAAATTAATTTACTAAAATAATACGTTTTTAAAAAAATTTACAAAACTAGTATAAACGTATTTCTCAGTAACGTTTTAGGTTACGTTTTATTTAACGGTGTTAACTTAAAAAATGTTACTGTGAGGCATAATATGTATTTCACAATTACGTTTTATAGTACATTACTCTGAAATACGTTTTACACCTAAAATATTACTCACAGTAATGTTTTTTAAAAATTCAATCATAAATTATGCAATTTAGTTATAAAATATTATTGACGCTAACATTTTAACTTAAAAGATTTTTTGACAATTGTTTTAACTTAAAAATGTTATTGATAGTAAATTTGGCGAATCCATAAATTGACCCATATAGTCGTAGTCTGTTCTGATATTAGAAAAACATACAAAACATCACAATCAGACTGATTTTTTTCAGTAACCATAGTTCTACTTTGATGAAAACATATTATTTTTACCTTGTCTTTTGCAATCTCGACATTAATGTTGAAATATGATTTATCATCAGATTCATCGTGTATTTGCTGATTATCAGTCTCCTTCGATGTCAAGTTCTCATTTAATAGGCTGCAATTTTTTTCAATCAACTTAGCCATTTTAAAGTTAAAACGTTACTTTTTAAAAAAATTCTAAGTTAAAACGTATTATAGCTAAATTTGAAGGATTTGATTTTATATTTACAAGATTAAATTGCCCGTGATTGAATTTTTTAAAAACGTTACTGTGAGTAACATTTTAGGTGTAAAACGTATTTCAGAGTAATGTATTATAAAATGTTACTGTGAAATACGTATTATGCTAAAAACGTTATTCACAGTAACATTTCTTAAGTTAACACTGTTAAATAAAGTGTAACCTAAAACGTTACTGAGAAATACGTTTATACTAGTTTTGTAAAAAAAATTTAAAATATATTATTTTGGTGAATTGATTTAAATAATGACTTACTTTGGTCAAAATTCCCCCACTTAATAACAATTGTTCATTGTGTGCTTGTTCATTATCTTTTGGTGTGAGGGATAAGAATAAATAGTCAAGGGATAATAAAATAGTAAAAAGATAAAATTTTATTATCATGTTTGGTTGCTAAGTTTGGGATAACTTATCCCACCATTTATATCATAATGATGGGATAAGTTATCCCATACATATGGTAGCATAACTTATCACATAATAGCTGATCCCAGAATAACGAATCATCGGTGTCAATGGGTCCTTGAGCACCCACAAAGCTCTATGTCTGCTAGTGGTGAGGGGTAGTTAAGTCTATGCATTAAATACCTCTAATAAAAAAACAATCTTCATACTGCAATAATAGAAAGCAAAAACAAAAGAAAGAAAAAATGGCTTCTTAACCGCAGGAAAAATGGCTTCACCGACTGTTCAACGCATCTCAGACTGTTTCATCAAGCCACTTTACGATTCAGAAGAGTCTAAAAGGCCTGTTTACCTTTCGTCATGGGATATAGCCATGCTTTCAGCGCTATACATTCAAAAGGGTCTCCTTTTCACAAAACCGTCTTCTTTTGAACTTGATCCTCTGTTGCAAAAGCTTAAAGAATCTCTCTCAATCACCCTTGTCCATTTTTACCCACTAGCTGGTCGTCTCAAAACACTCAAACAAGAAAATCCCCCTCTTTACACTGTCTATATCGACTGTGTTAATAGCCCTGGTGCAAGATTTATCCATGCTAATCTAGATTTAACGGTTTCTGATATACTTTCACCAAAGGATGTGCCTTTAGTGGTCCAATCATTCTTTGATCATGACAGAGCAATTAACCATGATGGACATGAATTATCTTTGTTAAGTATTCAGGTAACAGAACTAATTGATGGGGTTTTCATAGGTTGCTCAATGAACCATGTGCTAGCTGATGGTACTTCTTATTGGCATTTCTTTAATAGTTTTTCTGAAGTTTTCAAAAACAATAATGGGCAAAAACAGATCATTCCCATTTCTAAATCACCTATTTTTGACCATTGGTTCCCAGAAGGGCATGGCCCAATTATTAATCTTCCTTATACTCACCATGACCAGTTCATTTGTAGACACGAATCCCCAAATATGAGAGAAAGGTTTTTTCATTTCTCAGCAGAGTCTTTAAAGAAACTCAAAGCAAAAGCCAATCAAGAATGTAATACCACCAATATTTCGTCTTTACAAGCTTTGTCAGCTCATATGTGGAGGTGCATAACAAGGGTTCGGAAAATCCCTTCTGATCAAATAACACGTTGCAGTATGGCGAGTAATAACAGAACAAGATTGGATCCTCCATTGCCAGAAAATTATTTCGGAAATTGCATACAAATTGTTCAAGGAATTGCATCGGCCGGAGAACTTCTTTACAATAACCTTGGATGGGCAGGTTGGAAAATGCACCAAGCTGTGGTGAATCATAAAAATAAAGAAATTCGTGAATGGGTTGGAAAATTGGAAAGTGGTGGTATCGTTTATCAGGCGGAGAGAATATTTGATCCTTATAGCATCATGATGGGGAGTTCTCCAAGATTTAATATGTATGGGAATGAATTTGGAATGGGAGAAGGAGTGGCACTGAGAAGTGGATATTCACATAAGTTTGATGGGAAAGTGAGTTTGTTTGAAGGGATTGAAGGTGATGGCAGCATGGATTTGGAAGTATGTCTTTTACCTGACTTCATGGCTTCTCTTGAAACTGATAAGGAGTTCATGGATAGTTTTTCAAGTTAATTTAGGTGTTGTGATATTGGAGAATATTTGCTTTTCCTTCTAGTGTTGTCAATGTTTATCATCAGTATATAAAATAAAAAGAACTTTGATTCTTGTTCTTATTATTGTTTTCTTATCTAGTATCTCCACTAAATCCGACGCATACCAGAAAATTTCATATCGGAGAGAAATGCTCAATATACTAGGCACAAACCTGAGACGTCTGATAATAGTAATACTACTACTAGTTTACCTGCCAAACAATAAGAAAGCTCAGTTCTTTATACACAGAGATTCTAACCGAACAACATCAACTATAACAAATACAGAAGCTTTGTGTTGATGGATTTTGAACAAAGCTGATCTAATTATCTTCTGAATCAAATTCACAAGTTTACTACATAACATAAATTGACTCAGAGCTGTGAAAGGAATTGAATACAATTCTGGCGCAGAATGCAAATAGCCTCCAAAGGCTTATCCTTTTTCAAATTGATTCTATCATCATAGCATGCATCCAGATATTCCTCTATTTCCAGACTTTCCCAATCAAATCATTGAATCAACGAAACCAAAACAAACGAAACTGATCGCAGGGCCATAGCGACTCCTGGGCATGCTCTTCTCCCCATACCATATGGACAAATTTATAATTGAACCCTTCTTTTTCCCCTTCCATTGCCTCGAATCTCTTCGGCTGAAACTTGGCTCATCCCATAACCCAGGGTCCTTATGGATGGCCCAAGAGTTAACCGTTAGGATCGTATGTTTAGGTACATCTTGCCACAAACAGTACAATTTTCTAATGAGTAGTGAGGATACAAAAGTGGTACTGGAGGGTACAATCTCAACCTCTCGTTTACAACAGTATAAATAAGGAAGCTTAGTGAAATCAGATTCATTTAATAAGCGCTCGTTCCCCACTTTGCTATCAATTTCGGTTCTCAGCTTGTGAAATGCCTCAGGATGAGCTAAAAGCAGTCGCATCGCCCACTGGATGGTCATCGAGTGGTCCCTGTTCCCCTAACAATCAAACCCTGGCACAAGGTAAATGATTTTTAATTTGTCAATACTAGATGTTAAAGTTGAGGGTACTGTAGCAAACAAACGAAATTTTGGTCATAGTTGAGGGAACGTACCAGAAGAACACTTTTAATGAGATCATTGGTGTAGAATTCAGGTTCTGATTCTTGTAGAGACAATAAAGTTTCAACCAGTGAATCCATGTTTCTGTTACTACTCGGCTTTGAAACGCTAATACTTTCTTTCTTGTGTTGAAATTCGTCTAGTAGGGTCTTAAAGTATTCATTTCTCTTCTTGTGAGCCAAGTCCATACTTTTCTCAATCCCTTTATACCTAAACCATTTCAATACTGGCAAGAAATCACACACATTCAAAATCAACGACAGAGCCGTGAAGATAAATCCCCTTGTCTCTTCAATGATTTGTTTACCCTTCTCAGTTCCTATATCTTCCTCACTAGCTAACGCAACGTTTCCCAGTACAAATTCTCATCATAACATTGAATACAAAAGTATGACCCCAATTATTCAAGTTAATTTTTGCACCACTACTACCATTCTTATTACTGTCCTTAAACAACCCGCGAATTAGAATTCCAATTCCTTCACTCCGCAGAATACAAGACTTGCACAAGCTATTAGGAGAGAAGATCTCATTTACAAATTGACAGCGGAGCACCCTCCAGAGATAGCCATAAGGAGCCCAAATAATGATCTTATAATTGAAGGACAACTTATCTCCAGCCCTACTCATAGGACAGTTGGCAAATATGATATCGTTTTTTGTGAAGCAATGGAGAAGACACAACAAGCAAATTTCGACAGCCAAATCAGAGGTACAGAACCGGTCCATATTTAGATAGAGTAGTTCTAAATCAAAATGAATTCTTTTTTTTTTTAAATGCATCAATCACTTGAGAAAACAAGTCGTTATATTAGTACTATCGTTTTCAGTAAAACCTTCTTTATACATTTGGCCAATCACAAGAATGGTATGATGAATCACTGCAACAACCAAGAATTTTTAAACTGCACAAGAGCACTGTCCCTAAAATTTTGTACTTTTGCTAAACAGAAATGAGTGCAAAACAATCCCATTCCAAATCCAGCACAAACTCTGCTGGTTTTCAACAAATAACAAGCTGGTGAACATTCGACCCCTTTCCCCTGTACAACAACTCCCCATGCCTTTGTTATCCTTCCTTCTTCCTCTACAATTTTCTCATCCTCACTCCCAATCTCTCCAACGAAGATAAGCCCATCTGGGGATCTTTTCTCCCCACTCTTCCATTCACTTTTCACCATCGGCCAATCTTCCTCCACTGCTCTCTCCGTCTTGATCTTCACTTCTCCTTTACCGTCCTCTGCGTATATCTGGACCAACAACGGCGCTTGTTTCAAGTTATTCACGATATCCACCACGGATTCCTCCATCCATTCGTCAATAATTTCCGATGACACACCTTCCGTTTTCTGATCCTCTTTGATAACTCCGCCCACGCCTGAATTTGATAAGGACAGGGAAGCGGAAATACGATGAGAAAACACCCTTTTCCTAATCTGTTTAGAAACTGAGAGACAAGTGTTCAAGTTCAAACCAGAAATCGAATTGGGTTTGTTTACATGAATCAATGAAGGCGTTCTAGGGTGAATCTTAAGCAATGCCATCTTGAACAGACTTTCCGGGAAAAAACTATTCTTCTTTAAAGGAGATGATGAATCAGTAAACAAAAATTGTTTTCTCCGAATTCTATGGGATTGACTAAAGATGGCAAATGGAGGTTTGGGGGCTGAGTAAGAATGGAGTCAGATTTGATGTACCCGAATCACGCGGGATTAAGCTTGGTTATAAAACAAGAAAAAAGCGTCGCCCGGGCTGGGTCCTAATTGATAGGAGTAAGAAATTACCACGAACAAGCAATAGTAGGTGTGGACCATTATTCGTCCATGCCTATATTATCCCACGAGTCAAACATTGAATTTATTTTTCATGCATTTAAAATATGGAAAATAGAGTCAAACACTGAATTTATTTTTCATGCATTTAAAATACGGAAAATAGTCATTCAATTGAAATAAAAAGCTGGTATTAAGCATTTCTCCTTATAAACAATAATAACAACAACATATCCCATGGTAGATCTTACCACTATCTCAATATCTCAAAAATCAAGTCGTAGAAGCAGAAGATACTAGATATGGAAAAAAGAAAAAACGACTAATAATGAAAAATAAATGATATAATGTAAATGCAATAAAGTAAAAAATATAAGACGGATAATGAGAACATAGGATATAAAGACACGACTTCCACTCTTTTCTATCTAAGGTCGTGTCTTCGGCGAGATTAAGTTTCGCCATTTCTGCTTATAAATTATTAAATTAAAAGTGAATTCTTTTAATTTAATAATTTATATTAAATTGAAAAAATAAAGAAATTCGTGAATGGGTTGAAAAATTGGAAAGTGGTGGTATTGTTTATCAGGCGGAAGAATATTTGATCCTTATAGCATCATGATGGGGAGTTCTCCAAGATTTAATATGTATGGGAATGAATTTGGAATGGGAGAAGGAGTGGCACTGAGAAGTGGATATTCACATAAGTTTGATGGGAAAGTGAGTTTGTTTGAAGGGATTGAAGGTGATGGCAGCATGGATTTGGAAGTATGTCTTTTACCTGACTTCATGTCTTCTCTTGAAACTGATAAGGAGTTCATGGATAGTTTTTCAAGTTAATTTGGGTGTTGTGGTATTGGAGAATATTTGCTTTTCCTTCTAGTGTTGTCAATGTTTATCAGTATATAAAATAAAAAGAACTTTGATTCTTGTTCTTATTATTGTTTTCTTATGTAGTATCTCCACTAAATTCGATGCACACCGAAAAATTCCATATTGGATAATAGTAGTACTACTACTAGTTTACCTGCCAAACAATAAGAAAGCTCAGTTCTTTATACACATTCTAATCGAACAACATCAACAATAATAAATACAGAAGCTTTGTGTTGGTGGATTTTGAACAAAGCTGATCTAATTATCTTCTGAATCAAGTTTGCAGGTTTACTACATAACATAAATTGACTCAGAGCTGTGAAAGGAATTGAATACAATTCTGGCGCGGAATGCAAATAGCCTCCAAAGGCTTATCCTTTTTCAAATTGATTCTATCATCATAGCATGCATCCAGATTTTCCGCTATTTCCAAACTTTCCCAATCAAACCATTGAATCAACGAACCCAAAACCAACGAAACTGATCGCAGGGCCATGGCGACTCCTGGACATGCTCTTCTCCCCATACCAAATGGTACAAATTTATAATTGAACCCTTCCATTGCCTCGAATCTCTCCGGCTTAAACTTTTCTGGCTCGTCCCATAACTCGGGATCCCTATGGATGGCCCAAGAGTTAACTACTAGGATCGTATGTTTAGGTACATCATAGCCACAAACAGTACAATCTTCTAATGAGTTGTGAGGAAACAAAAGTGGTACTGGAGGGTACAATCTCAACGTCTCGTTTATAACACTGTGTAAATAAGGAAGCTTATTAGTGAAATCAGATTCGTTTAATAAGCTCTCATTTCCCACTGTGCTATCAATTTCGGTTCTCAGCTTGTGAAATGCCTCAGGATGAGCTAAAAGAAGTCGCATCGCCCACTGGATGGTCATCGATGTGGTCTCTGTTCCCCCAACAATCAAACCCTGGCACAAGGTAAATGATTTTTAATGAAGTTGGAGTTATCTAAAAGTTATAAAAGCTTTCTTGGCAATACTAGATGTTAAAGTTGAGGGAACTGTAGCAAACAAACTAAATTTTGGTCATAGATGAGGGAACGTACCAGAAGAACACTTTTAATGAGATCATTTGTGTAGAATTCGGGTTCTGATTCTTGTAGAGACAATAAAGTTTCAACCAGTGAATCCATGTTTCTGTTACTACTCGACTTTGAAACGCTAATACTTTCTTTCTTGTGTTGAAATTCGTCTAGTAGGGTGTTAAAGTATTCATTTCTCTTCTTGTGAGCCAAGTCCATACTTTTCTCAATCCCTTTGTACTTAAACCATTTCAGTACTGGCAAGAAATCACACACGTTCAAAATCAACGACAGAGCCGCGAAGATAAATTTCCTTGTCTCTTCAATGATTTGTTTACCCTTCTCAGTTCCTATATCTTCCTCACTAACACAACGTTTGCCAGTACAAATTCTCATCATAACATTGAATACAAAAGTATGTCCCCAATTACTCAAGTTAACTTTTGCACCACTACTACCATTCTTATTACTGTCCTTAAACAACCCGCGAATTAGAATTCCAATTTCTTCACTCCGCAGAACAGAAAACTTACACAAGCTATTAGGAGAGAAGATCTCACTTACAAATAGACGGCGGAGCACCCTCCAGAGACAGCCATAAGGAGCCCAAATAATGGTCTTATAATTGAAGGACAACTTATCTCCAGCCATACTCGGAGGACGGTTGGCAAATATGATGTCATTTTTTGTGAAGCATTCTTCCACAGCAGATGGAGAAGACACAACAAGCAAATTTCGGCAGCCAAATTGGAGGTACAGAACTGGTCCATATTTAGTTGATAAGGAGGCTAAAGTCTGGTGAAGTGACTCTTTTATAAGATAAAGATGGCCTATTATTGGGAGAGACAGCGGACTAGGTGGTAAACGTTTTACGGGATAAAACAAATGCTTCATTAAAAAGATGGTAACAAAAAGTACCAAAATTGTAGCTACATAGTAGTAGTTAAAGTTCAGATTCTCCATGGGCGAAATGTTGAAACAACAGAGAGAGTTGCTCGTATGAAAGGGTGGCACTACTATGTAGACCAAAGATTTCACAAAGACCAAATATATAAAGGTAGTATGTGTGAGTCATTTTCTAAATGTTAGGCGTATTTTTGGCTATTTTTCGTTTTATTTATATCACCAGAAGTACGCTAAGTCTGAAGTTAGTAGCTGAAATAATCAATTCCCAGTGTGTAGAGACAAAAAGCATGATCATATTGCTGACGACTTTAAGACTTAGGACTAGGTGGTAAACGTTTTCCGGCTGAAGCAGGTATTTCAATAAAAAGATAACAAAAAAAAGGCATATTAGTTAAAGTTCAGATTAATCTTCCATGGCCAAAAAGTTGAAACACCAGGGAGAATTTTAGAGCTTAGATCTCAGGGAAGTATAGTTTTTGAAAACATAAATATGCAGTTTAATGTATATCAGTTTGCAGTGTGTGGAGACAAAATTTTGTAGACAGTGATCATATAGCTGACGAATGTAAATAGTAATTGGCAAATTCAACTTGTCTGGACTGTAACAATTTTCTAAGTTTAATATATTTTTTAGTGTAATATGTTGGAAAAATATTACTCCAATCTTAATAATGAACAAACTGAAAAGCTAGAAAAAGTTATCATCAAAATATCGTGTTGTGGTGAGCTACTGCCTTAAAAGCAATTTTGATCCTACAAGATTAAAATGATTGTAGTTCTATAAAAGTAGATGTGCATTTTAAATAAATCTTATTGGATCAATGTAGATTGTACCTCAATGAATTTGAATCTTCTTAAAAAGAGAGAAATATTCACGTTTTAGCCATTAATTTATGGTATATACACCAATAGTTAGTAGCAGAGCAATCAGTTCCTAACGTGTAGAGACAAAAAGCATGATCATGTTGCTGACGAATTTAAGCACTTGGTTAAAGGATGAGGCAGAGAGATGAAGAGACAGAGTATGCGTTTGAAAGCGAAGTTTCGGGTAACACATTTTCTAAGTTATACTGTAGTTATTGTAGAGTGTTTCATTTGTGGTATCAGCTCATATTTACCTATTCTAGCGGATAATCTATCTTATTCCAAGGGTTGCCTAAAATAAATACTTACATCGATTGTACCCCAAATCAACTCAAATTACATGGTTAAGTGGCTCGATGTAGTAAGAAAATGCATTAATTAATCATGATTAAGAGTTGTTTCATGTTTCATTTCCATCTTGTCCTTAAACTCATATACTTATTTATAAACATTTACTTAGGACACACAGGAAATCCTTACACTACATACATAACAAACTCAGAGCTGGTCAAGGAATTGAATACAATCCTGGCGCGGAGCGCATATGGTCTCCAACGGCTTATCCTTGTTCAAAGTGATTTTAGAATCATAGCAGGCATCTAAGTTCTCCTCAAATTCCACATTTTCCCAATCAAACCACTGAATCAAAGAACCTAAAACCAATGAAACGGTGCGTAAGCCCATTGTGGCTCCAGGACATGCTCTTCTCCCCATTCCAAATGGCACAAATTTATAATTGAACCCTTCTTTTGCCCCTTCCATTGCTTCAAATCTCTCTGGCTTGAACTTTTCTGGCTCGTCCCATAACTCGGGGTCCCTATGGATGGCCCAAGCATTAACCATTAGGATCGTATGTTTTGGTACGTCGTAGCCACCAACAGTACAATCTTCTAATGAGTAGTGAGGCAACAGAAGTGGTACTGGAGGGTATAATCTCAATGTCTCATTGATAACACACTGCAAATAAGGAAGCTTAGTGAAATCAGATTCGTTTAGCAAGCGCTCGTTCCCCACTTTGCTATCAATTTCAACTCTCAACTTGTGAAATGCCTCAGGATGAGCTAAAAGAAGACGCATTGCCCATTGAATGGTCATCAATGTGGTATCTGTTCCCGCAATAAACAAAATCTGGCAAACAAATGTACAAGTCTAATTAGTGAAGTTACCTTAAAGTTAAAACATTTAAACTCTATCTCAAGCTACATATCAATGAACAAGAATAATAAGATTATGGCCATCGTTGAGGGAACGTACCATTAAAACACTCTTAATGAGATTATCTGTGTAGAATTCGGGTTCTGATTCTTGCAGAGACAGTAGAGTTTCAACCAGTGTGCCCTGCTTCTCCCTGTTTCTATAACTACTGGACTTCGAAACACTAATAGGAGTAACTTTCTTCTGTCGAAATTCGTCAAATAAACTATTCAAAAACTCTACCCTCTTCTTATGAGCTGAAACCATCCTCTTCTCAATCCCTTTGTACCCAAACCATTTCAATACTGGCAAGAAATCACACATATTCAAAGCCACCAACGTCGCAAAGAAAAATCCCTTTATCTCTTCAATTATTTGATTACCCTTCTCTGTTCCTATGTCTTCCTCATTTACACAACGCCTCCCTGAACCAATTCTCATCATAACATTAAACACAAAAGTAGAAACCCAACTACTCAAGTTAATCTTCACACCACTACTGCCATTCTTATTACAGCTTGCTTTAAACAAACCGCGAATAAGAACTCTAATTTCTTCACTCCTTAATGCAGAAGACTTTTGAAGGCTATTAGAAGAAAAGATCTCAATAACCGTTAGACGGCGGAGAGCCCTCCAGAGATTGCCATAAGGAGCCCAAACAACAGCCTCATAGTTGAAAGAAAACTTATCCCCAGTCATACTCTGAGGACGGTTGGCAAATACTATATCGTTTTTGGTGAAGCATTCTTCCACGGCTGAAGGAGAAGACACAACCAGCAAATTTCTGCAGCCAAACCGGAGGTACAAAACCGGTCCATATTTATTTGATATGGAGTTTAATGTGTGGTGAAATGAATTTTTGATAAGGTAAAGATGGCCTATTATTGGAAGAGACAGAGGACTAGGTGGTAAATGTTTCCTGGGATGAAGCAAGTATTTCAACAAAAAGATAACAGACAATAGCAAGATAGTAAAGTAGTAGTAGTAGTAATTAGAGTTCAGATTAATCTCCATTTTTGAAAAAGTTGAAAAAACAGTGCTTAGAACTGAGGACAGTGGAGTTGTATTAAACAGATGTGCGCTTTATATAGGTATGTCAGTTCCAAGTGTGTGTGTGTGTGCTAAATTTCGTAAGCAATGACCAAATAGAGGAGAACTCAAATTTGAACATCGTCTTTTCTTTTCCTGTTTCTATTTTAAACGACTGATGTTGGGATAATAATTCAAAAATCCAAGTAGAAATTCGGACATTTTGATACATTTGATATGTATTTGATTTTAAGTCCACAAAATTCAAAAATCGTCTTTACTTTCTTAAACCTCATTTCAAATCTTTTTTAAAAAAAAAAATTAGGGACAGGGAAAGGGAAAATGGGAAGAGGATTACAATGTGAGTAATCGAACGCTCACCAACAAGGTGGAGTTTAAGTACTTCAAGTCAAAATAAGACAAATAAATTAAAATGGAGAGAGTAATATATGTTTAGAAAATATATCCTTTCGATGGATAAGAGATGTTGTATGTAATATGACCTTCATCTTTGGCTTAAGATTTCTTTGGTCAAAGATTAGGTAAACCATAAATGTCAAATATTTGGTAGCCTACATT
>JBCEWC010001497.1:0-40684 GCA_038996855.1 Solanum aculeatissimum | reverse complement strand
GATTTTTGTAATTTTGCAAAGGGTGGGGATAAATTGAAATTAGTTACCCAAATTATGGGATTTGTAAAATTTTTACATTGTAAAAGCTCTACAAATCATCAAGCTTATTTGGGTTGGGCCAAAAAGTTAATTTAGAAAATGGGCTCCAAAAATACTAGCCCAGTCCTGCTAGATCATGGGTTAGGCTAAGGTGGCTCAATGGGCTTAGCCCATATTGACGACTCTATTCATAACTAAACTATTACTTAGGGATCGTTTGGTAGGAGGTATTAGGATAAATAATCCTTGTATTATGTATGGTATTATTTAATATTATGTTCGATAAAAATTTTGGGTCTATGTATAACTGATGTATGTATTAGTTAATACATCCTACATGGTATTAACTAACACATTCCATTTGGTGGTATTAGTAATACATAAGATTTAATACCATGTGATTAAATATGTAACGATAAAAATATCTATCAAATTCTTTTACACTTTTTTCTTGATTTTATGTTTTATATTTGTAGTTTTATACTAGTAAATTTATTTAAATAAATTACCTTACAAATTATATTTATTTTCTCATATTTGTATTATATAAAAAATAATACATTTACCATGTCAAAGTTTTAAATTTTATTTATTTTCATATTTACATAATATATAAAAAATATTATGTTATGTCAATTTTTTTGATAATTAATTGAGTTGAGTGATTTTATTGATACAAAACAAAGTTCAATGACTATGTTAGATTAATTCTCAAATTTGAGTGACCTTTTAAGATATAAAACTCCATACTAAAACTACAACTTGTAAAATTTTATGTGTAAATATAGATAGTTTATTCATTTTTACAATTGTTCACCATTTTTCGATTTTAAAAGTAGATGGTCTATCTTTGTTAAATTGAAAATCAACATTTTATTAGTGGTTAATTTGTTAAGATCATCATCATTTATCTAATTTATTAAGACCACAATTATTTATTCTCAAATAATTCAAGTGAGAAAATAACAAACACAACGACAAAATTGTTGTTCTTCTAGCTAGTTAGAAGTCACAATAAAACAATTTACTTTGACCCAATAATATTGTCACGATCCAAATTAGGCCTTAGGTGTGACGGCGAATGACATCTTCAAAGGAACCCCAAACTATCTTTCTTAGCATATCATAAGTAATCATGGACAATCAACAATACACATAAGCAGAAGCTAAGATATGAACATTAGGGCAAACACACAAGCGTAAGAAATATTGAAGACATAAGATTCATACTTCATGTCGAACAAACCTCTAATGTAATGGATTGGGAGGGGGTTAAGACATGCCTCTAACTCACTCTCAAGAAAACAAATGATAGTCTCAAAATAACTCAAACATAACATATAAGTCGGAAGATAGCAAACTCCATCCTCGAAGCATGAGTACTCATCCAAATAGTCTATGAAGCAAATCTAGATCTAGCCATGAGGATGAAGAGGAGGATAGTCACATGTCCCTATATTGTGAAATAATGTAGGCATAAACTATGCGTTAGTACATTTGAATGTACTAAGTATGTTGACATACAATACAATAATATACATGTGATACAATGATAAGTAATACATAAGCAAGAAAATAAGTAGGAAAAAATATAGGAAGGAAGCAATATACAACATGATATGAATAGAATGATACATCAAACATAATAAGCCATACATATGTGGGAAGTCACCGTAAACGACAATAAGACCAAATAAGGTATAACATGAAATTCTAGTGTTGTCTTTACATAAAAAAAGGGGGAGTCTAGTTTCCAAACACGCTATGATTATGATTTTGATAAAATTGATCTTGCATCTGAACATTCACTTCCATCCAGTTTCATGGAAGTTACCAAAGATTACCCCCATGCTACAAATGTTACTGAAGTCCAAGAAGAAACTAATTTTCATAAAACTACCAAGGTAGATTTTTATGTAAAAACAAACTTAGATTATTCTTTTTAATATTTCCTTTTTATAAGAAATTAATATTTCCTTTTTAATATTCAACTAACAAAAACTTAAGTCAAATATATGAGATATATTTTTCTTATGTATCAGGTTTAATGATACGTGCACTTATAACATGATACGTCATTTAGTCATCTATAATAACTATCTTTAATGTATCAAGTACATTATGAGTTATGTATTTATACTATTGATACATTTGTAGTAACTTCTTACATCTTTCAATCAAGTTCTAGATTTTATTATAATGTTTCTGATACATTATGCTTATCTATCCGACAAATTTCTTTTTTAGTTATATTTGATGATCTTGTTTGTAGTGGCGTGATCGACACTTGAAAAACCATTGCTGATTCCCCTAGAGAATCACCTGACCACATCATCACATCATACTCGACAACGAAAGAAATACTTAAAAAAAACATCGAATGGATAAATAAAACCCTTATAAAGATATAGTTTTCAGGAATCAAGTTCGGAAATAAAATAACCATCAATAATCCTCTACTTAACGTCTATGAAACCTCTATCTAGCAATGTAGATGGTACCATGACAGACCATGACTACCCCAATCAAGAAATAAGAATACTCAATAAAAAGGAAAAGGGATCCTCCGAAGGCAAGAAGGGCTCACCAAACTCTGATAACAAGAAGTTGAACCTCAATGATGCACTGACTAAAATCCTCTATCACCTGTATCTGCACCATTAACGATGCAGGCCCAAATGGACGTCAGTACATGGAATATACTGGTATATAAAAATGGCTAAAGTAAACAAACAAAGCTCAACTAAACTCAATCAACTCAACTCGGAACTCAACTCATCATCTCATAACTCAACTCAATGGGTGTGCAAATTTAAGGTTTAAAATCAGGCTTTAAAAATAAACTCAGTGTTATGCAATTCAATTTAAAACATTATATGCTCAATCAAGTGTTACTTAGGAGTTTCATTTAACTGATATCCAATCCCAACACCTTTAGTTTGGTGATGCACAACGAAGATGACATTGTTGCCAAGCCCGTCCTAAACTTGCCAAGGTAAAGGACGATCAACTCTCTCTTGGATCCAAAATAAATATCCATCTTTTTGGGACATGAGTCGTCAAAGTTAATTATACGACTATCCTTTGCTGACAAAGTAGTTTATGAGTTAGAGTAGTTAATTACTCAGTTAAAACTCAAGTTACACAATTTGAATAATCAGACTGATTATTTGATTTTGGTCAATATATAGAATCTTATAGAATAAGACAATTTAGGGTTCATGTTGTCAAGTATGAGACTAGCATCCCAATTCCATTTAAACAACCATGTAATGCATCAATTTTTGTTCATATATGTTCATGAGGACTCAAATAAATGCAAACAACTCAAAAATAAAGATCATAAGATTTTCAATACTCAATTCTCATTCACGAATTCAACTCAAGTAGGTCGAAGGGCGTGTGGACGAACTCAATCCAATGCTTTAGATAGCCTTATGTACCTAAAATTTGGAAGGACGATCAATTCTTAGAAGATCCTTAAGCTTGGACTCAAAACCCTCACTTTTCTCTCTTCTTCAATGCTCTCTAAGTTTTCAAGTGTATAATGTTGGATAATACACCTATAGTACGGATAAAGGACCTAAAACAAGTCCAAAACATCACAGGTTTTGATTAAAAAGGGTGGGAAAAGATAAGAATACCCCTCTTAAAACTATCACCTAGAACCACAAACCCCGATTATGGGTCGTGGTTCCACTTACAAACCATAAGTGTCCTCTCATAAGTGAAGGCGTCTAAAAATCGAGTTACTAGAAATTGAACTTGGGACCCACAAAACCTCTTCCTATGGGTCGTAGATTGGGTTACAGGATGTTTGATATCTCGTGGTTTCAAGGTTAAAAAATCTTGGTTTCTGGTACTTTAATCTACGAAACCTATTTTTATGGGGTATAACCTTGACGACGGGGGTATAACCTTGACGACGGTCCATCTAGTCTCTCATCCTTCAAATATCCAAAAAAGTGAATTTTTGAAACATCCACCCATGAAAACATATTCTACGGGCATAGAGTAGTGTACGGTCTGTATAATGTCTCGTACATGGGGCCTCCGACTTAGAAAAATTTCACTAGGTCGCAGGATTACCTACGAGGCCTTATCTACGGGTCGTAGATCACTCTGTGCGCTATAGATCACTCTATGGGTCGTAGGTGATCCCTCGTGATTTCTTTCCAGTGATCTTTCTCAGTCATTTCTCAGCTTCTCCTCGGCATTTACAACAGACTAGGTGGAATAAATTTAGGGGTGTTACAAATAAGATGTTGGGCCACCTGCATGTTGGGCTTTTGTCCAATTTCACTGTATCTTTGTGTATTTTTTGTATACTTCTGTATATACACGGCATACAGTGCATATTTCCTCATTTTTCACTGGTATTACTATTTTATATCACATATATCCTGTATATTAGCTTCCAAGATTGATAAATTTGCTTCTTTTACTCGAACAATATGAGAGCTGACTTAAAGTTTTTTGGCTTGCCCAACTCAGAAAAATGCAATAAAAAGAAGAGTCCCATTGAACTCATCCCAAAATAAAGTTCATACAAAGAAAAATGAAGATAATGATCAGTAAGAAATCACACAAAAATCAATAATGATTAAGTGATTAATCTAGGACTAGTTGCTGTTAAAGAAGCATTTTTGGAACAACAAAAGAAGAAAAATTCAACCTTACCAGATAGTCATATCAGCTCATGAGTTAAAACAATAAATATATAGGGAATAACAAATCATAGGAATATAGAGAACTTGACATGTTCATATTATAGACAAACTTAGCATGTAAAGTGAGGAAAAAAAGTGACTAGTTTATCACATTCATCAATTAGCAAGGAAGAAACAAGCTCAAGGGAGAATAAGGCTAACCCAAATATACACATAAAACTTGAAATCAAAATCTAGCAACAAAAACAAAGATGACTATGAAATCATAGTAATTAATGGTTTTCAGGAAAATGAGTAAGAACAACCCCAAAATTTTGCATGTTGCAATTCTATTTTTTTTATAGCAAAATAGGAAAATTTATACATAGATAAAGAGGCAATACAAATGTCATTAAACATGGATGTTTGTAGGATGAATTATCAGTAGTCTTAAGGAAGCATGAATCTTAACCGAATAAGACTAATTCTGTTACACGAGATGACAAGAAATTGAAAAAAAACTGATAACCATTACTGACAGTGAGCAACTAACACTAGACAAGAAAGATTGTGATAAAAATATAACTTGAACTATATCAAAATCATCATATTTTATCAGCAAGAAGGGTAATACTTGATTCTATCCTAAGGCTAAAATGACAGTTGTGCCAATATTAGGATTAAACATTGACATTATCTAACCACTGATATGTGAGGAACTAAGGAACAAATAAATGTACAAACAACAATTGTATGATCACAAAATGAAAACTTCAAACTTTGTATAGGAATTTCCAAGGAGGAGGAGGAATCATATCCTAATCCTCACAACACTAGATTAACCAAACGATACAAATTATAGTTGCTCTATAAAAACTTAACTAAAATAAAATGAAGAAGTGGAAAGAGATTACCTTTCTTAGAGTAGCGAATGGGACGTCGAGCTCTACCACGAAAATGCTTCACCACCACGAGTAGCACCTTTGCAGGATGTAGACGAGCAATGAATGTGAGGCAAGTTAAAATCCAGACTTATATTTTGTGAATTCTGATATATGGGTATACTATTCTTAGCATAATTGTTTACTTTTCCAAAAACATCTCTGCCATGACCCGAAATTGAGGGTGATGACACTTGTCTTTAACCTACCATGACAAGTCAACCTAAACAAATCACAACAAAATAATAAACAAAAGTGCAGAAGCTAAAACAATTAAACAATATAAATGATAAGGATTTAAAGCTTAAGGGGCATAACCAAAACTAAAACCAACCCAAAACTGGTGTCCCGTGTACAAGCGTCTAATAAATCAAAATTAGAACGAAATAATACAAGTCTTAATAATATTTATCTCTCAAATAGAACAAAATTAATAAAGATATCCAATAGTCTTGAGAGTAGGCAGGGTCAACATGCAACTACCTCTCAATTCGTCACAAGCTCAGTCCGCAAGAAGAATGAAAAAAGTAAATCGAATCCGAGCTCACAACCTGCACACATGTGTAGAAAATAAGGGTGAGTACCAAGGTACTCAACAAGAGGACCTAACTCACAAGTAGAGAATAATGAACTAAGTACTCTTTCCTTCCCAACCACATACCACTAAACTACAAACCTGCACGTAGGAAAGACCAGTATACACAATATAGATAATATATACATAGTCAAAGTCTCGTATCACAACATCTTAATATTTGAATCTCAACAATATACAACATTCAAGTCATTCAATATATCACACTCAGTACATTTATCACATTGAAAGCAAAAATGATGTAAAATGAAATGGAATGCCATGAAATGCAAGCAACACAATGCAAATGTCAAGAATCGTGATGTATGTCTGCCCTATGATACACATTCATTGATATAATTAAACCGGAACCCATGGGGGTCACACATGGACCGTGTATTCACCAAAACCATTTCTATTCGACTTTTACTTTCATATCTATCCAAAACTATTTTTCTTTGATGTTTTATTCTTTTCTTTTTCTGGTCAAAATCATTTTCCTTCAACTTTTCTTTTCTTTTCTTTTTTTCTAGTCGGAACCATTTTCCTTCGAGCTTTTATTACCAATTGGGACATCAAGCGCATACATATCATCATAGCACAATAATCACTTTCATAATCATGAACATATGCAAGATGTCCACATAAATAATTTATTCAACAATCAAGTATTTAATCTCATAGTTCTTTCCATATTTGGATCATCATCATCAATAACAACATCTGCTAATCACATCATATCATGGCTCAAGTTTCAACAATCTCTTTGTCATCATAGCTTATAACTATTCCCCTTTGGTTTCACATTTCCCAAGCATATATTTCAACAATTCCAACAAATGCTAGATTACACAACTAGCTCAACATTTCACATAAAGTACATCAATAGGTATTTTCACATATCAAGAGTGATAACTCAACCATTAGATCAATATGAACAACTTCTATAACTCAACAATCGGCATCACGAGCTCAATTTGCATTTACAACTCAAGAATCATCATCATAACAAGTATACATTAATTCAAGAGCCATTTTACACATGTTGTCACATCAACACCCTCATTACTCAAATCATATACACTAAAACATTACACTAATCCCAATTTCACAAAGAAAGGAAATTACCAAGTTCAATTAAACTCAACAAGGTTTTAAATTCACGTGTCACAAATTAGCCAATCAATCGATCAAACACAAGTTCCTTTCCCTTCCGAATTGATTCCAAAACACCACAATCTATTTGAAAATAACTTCGTAATCACATTCCAAGAAGAACAATACCAAAATCAAGTAATTCGAGGAATAGGGCAAAATCTTCCAAAAATTCAATACCAGAAATCAAAATCAAAATCTAGAAATTTTTAGATGAGTTTGTTCCTCTCATGGTCAAGAAATCATCAGTAAAAACTAATTTGAAAAAAAGTTGAAACAAGCTCATAATCATCATCTTCGTAAAAAAATCAAATTCACGAAAAATCCTCAATTTTCTCAATTGAAAACTCCAAATTTGATGTTAAAATCAAGGAATACTTAATAGGTAATAAAAAGTGAGTAAAATTATTTTTTCCAGTGAAAATACTTTGAAAATCCAAGCAAAACTCGTCCACATTGAGTTCTCAAATTTTAAAAAATGGAGGAAATATTTGATCATACTCAAATTACACCTCTCAAATAGAAGTGTAAGTGGTTGCCGTTAAATAGAGAACTTAACCAAGGTTAGGGTCGATACCACAAGAAATATTATTCAGACTTATATCAGTCAATGTGAATTCGAGTTATTAATCGACTTATTTCTAGGAGGGGATTCATAATTAAATAAAATAGTAAATAAACCTATCCAAAAATTAGATTGTATGCAAGTGTTAAGAAATCAATGAAGGAATGTGACGAGGGTATTGTGTTTCCCATGAATTCATAGCACATTGTAACCTCATAATAGTAACCTTTTCTAGTGTGTAACATGAAAAACTAGTAAGTTAAGTTCACCTAAGTCCTAGGTTTGGTAAATAGATGACTTTCACCAAGTGACTCGATTC
The DNA here is from genome assembly GCA_038996855.1 of Solanum aculeatissimum. Taxonomy (NCBI): domain Eukaryota; kingdom Viridiplantae; phylum Streptophyta; class Magnoliopsida; order Solanales; family Solanaceae; genus Solanum; species Solanum aculeatissimum. The sequence goes on along the minus strand of JBCEWC010001497.1, from coordinate 32,442 downwards.
ATCTACAAGCGTGTGCATTACTAACCCTTATCATGGTCCCAAATTTAACCATCCCTAGGTTCGTTCAGGATAATTAGATGAGTATAATTATGTCAAACCTCTGTTAGTTATCCTTTTCTCATTCGTTATCCCCTAGGTTCCACAAGTAAGAATAAGGTGAGTTATAACGTAGGGCCCCATTAAAAAGAAATCAAAACGAAGAGATAAACAATACATACTTGTACACTATCCAAGGATTATCAATATTCAATGTTATTTTGTTAATTCTTTATGATTCTCACAATTCTAGTTGTGAGTTTAGCCACACATATTCGTTGTATTATGATAAATAATAATAAATGTTTGCATAATTATAAACTTACAATGCAAAATAGAAGAATGATAAACCCAAAATTTTCACTTGAAATTCAATACCAAAGTCGTCCAAAAATATGAACAAGTCCCAAAATAATATGTCCCAATTTTTTCTAAGTTCTAGAAGTAATAGAGTGCATAACGTAATCAAGAAAAAATAAAAACCCAATATATAGACATGAAAAATTAAGTTCTAGATGAAAAAGAAAAACTGGAATCGACATGTACCACGAGCCGTAAAATGTTTTATGGCTCGTGGTCTTCCTTGTTGTCTGCACTGTATAAAAGTCAAAAGCCATTCCACGCGCCTCAATCTATAATTTGTACTTTCATTTACGAGTCATAATCTCCCCTCATAGACTAAACTATTGTAATTTTAGCATACTTCATTCATGACACATTTTACAAGTCGTATTCTAAACTACGACTCGTACTAGGTTTTCATAGTTTTCACTTTAGATCCAAACTACTACATATCATCTACAAACACCATCTACGATTCATAGATCAAACCACGACCCGTAGATGGGCTAATAAAAAGCCAAAATCAACACAGGACTGCAACACTTAGCAAATATCATGCCGAATCCTATTTCCTGCAAAAGTAAACACAAATACATATCAAATCTACTACAATGTGCCAGAGAAAATACAAAACTCCAAGTTTAACACATCAAAAGTGTTGTATTTTAGCGACACATCAACACCCTCAACTTAAAATCATTTCTAGTCCTCAAGCGACATACTTAATCTAAGATAAGCAACAACAACAATCATACACACATCAATTATACGACATTTATAAAATCACAACCATCACAGAATCAATGCACAAACATGATATTTTATCAAGTAAATACATGCAGATCAAGATATGACGGAATAATTTCAATAGATAAGGCCATATACACAGTTAACAATCACCAAGACAATCTAGAATTAACAATGTTACTCAAGTGACCTCACAAACAAAATATCCCTTTTCACACACTTTGATTTGTTTATGCAATGATAGAAGCTAGGTAAACACTCACTCTCATAAAAGAAATTCAAACACTGCATACAATACCATAGACTTTCCCTTATATTATATTCAATGGCATTTGAATAGTTGGATAAGGATCACTATAGGACTTTGTAGTCTTGAAACGTAGGGTTGGGACATGTGTGGTATATTTTAGACATAGTGACTATTCTTTCCCTCCATGACACTGCATTAACTGAACGTATCCTACCCAACCTCGGTAATTATGACTGGTTCTTCCCTTTTTCTTTGTTATCTCAGAACCTTAGGAGTGTTATTATGCTTTTGACATTACTTATTTCTCATTTCTCTCATTTATTATTTTTTGTCGCTCATCTCACACTCTGTTTATTTTTTTCCTTTTTGTTACACTACTCTATATCCTATTTTCCTTTTATATTTCTTTATGGTAGCCACCCTCAACTTAGGTGTTTTGACTGAGTTGAAGTGTATAATGTCCTTTCGATGAACCAGGGCTACCTAGGCAACCACTCTAAACTTAGGAATTTTTCTTGAGATGAGGTACACGATGTCGAAGGAGAGGCCAAGGCCAAAGTTAAGATTAACATAGACAGTGAGGAAGGCGATTTGGGTAATTACAAAGAAAGAGTTCATGCAAGGCTCAAATATTCAGATCAAGGGATTAAACACTACATTTGGTTTGTCATTTAGGCTAAATGGACTAATCTGAAACACATCTTATGATCCTTTCCTAACCAACTATCCTATAGCCTTAGTACAAATTAGCAGGGCAAGTTCTGAATTGATACACAATATATGAATAATACAATTAACTCACACTCACATATCACTGAATAACACTATCAATCTAGGTATCTGATACATGCTTTTTAGTTTAAGTTAGACTTATTCTATCAATATCAATAATGTCATACAAAGATCCAACAAGATTACTATCTAAACTATCACATAGCACGTCAAAACAAAATAGAAAGGTATCATTTTTCAATACAAATTAGTACATGCCATAGGCTTTAGTATAATATATTACTATTACTACTTAAACGTCCTAAACATGCTAGTGCAACAGAAAATAAGGGTCCTTAAGGAAAGAACACAAACAAAAAAATCCTACACCCTCAAAATTTGCATAGATATGTGCCTTGTTACTCGGACTTCATCGAGGCCAATAATTACCCTCAACCCATAAAATAAACTATGTATTGTACTCAATGCACTATCTCAAGTACAAAACAAGAGATAGGAAATATAAACTCAAACTTGTGGTGCCTAAGCATTGGTGTCCGTCTGTGTAGGCCCACCTGGATCAGTGGACAAACTTCTTATCTCTAGAACGTGGTCTCTTCTTAGGCACTAGAGTAGGAGGGTCATTAACAAATAAGTCCAATATTGGGGGTAGGTTGGAAGGCATCAAAAGTGCCACTAGCACTGGTGCTAGTGTGGCTACCATGTCTTGTCTAAGATGCTAGATCTCCTTTTAAATAGGTCCTAGGACCAAATTTTGCATAATTCATAATGCACCTCTATTCGCTGCTCAAATATATCTATTTGGCTGTGAAAACGTCTGTCCACTGATCCAGCTTGATCTGATATGTCTCAACTATGCACTTTTCAAGCTTAGATATGGCCTTGCAAACCTAAGACTAGAGTTGCTGCAACAACTGAGCTAACTGGGACTCAGTTTGAGTTTGATACTACACCAGAGCCTGTAAAAACTCGATAGATATATAAACCATACCCGCCGATTATGGATAGATAGGTATAATCTCTGGTGTTGCAGTACTATAGGGCCCATCTCAATCGTATCGACAGTAGGTAGGACCTTATCAGTCTCAGTAGCCTCTCTATCCTCTAGAACCCTCGACCCCGTGAACATCTCTAAAAGTCTCATTGTAGGCTATGATGCTCGCCAAGGTGCAATCGAATTTTCATTGGCCTTGATTAGATCGACATCTTAGGTCCTATGGATCTCTCTCAGTATGTCAACATTAGGAATAATCTAGACCCCTATGTCTATGCATAGCCTGTGAATCAGGTAGGGGAATAGAATGGTGGTGTATCTCCAAAATGCCCTCTCATGAATCTCGATTACAATACAGCGGGCAAAATCAATGTCGTAGACAACTATGATGTTGGAAACCAATACAACTCTATCCAGAGTTTGTATATTATCTACCTGAGTCAGACAAACATGAAAACACACTATGGCCCACCAAAACTTGGTTGTGGAACTGAGTGAGGCCGTTTTAATAAGCCCTGTATCGGACACCTACTTGGCATCCATGCCCCACTTAACTATATAATCTGCTACCCATCTGAGTAAATTTGCCCTCTAGGCTAGTTCACACATCACCTTTTGATCACATGCCAGACACAATCTATTATCGAACTCTGCTATCGTGGTAGGTGGTTGAAAGTCTATCCCATGTAAAAATTTATAGATTGTGGCCTTTGATATTTTGATAAGGATGTTACGGACTATTGTCTATAGTAGGGGAGGTTGCTCAAATGACTTGGACTTCTTTAGTATGCCATTGATCACCATGGCTGTGCAAGATGAATAAAACTCACAGACTATGTTTGGCGCATACTTTCTCGATGGTATAACTATCCAATCAAATATATATATCAGAAAAATAAATCATAAATAGTAGCGGTGGAATCTAACTTTGATGTCAGTATTTGGGGCTCCTCTATAATAGTCCTCGTAGAACATCCCTACTCGTCCTGTGCTATGTTGTTGCGGTATATGTCAAACATCCTATCTACACACCATCATTGGGGCTGCCCTGACACCCGAAAAAGGACTAAATGTGGACCTATCAAAATTAGACTCCAAACTTGACTTTGAATCATCCCTGGAGCCTAACTATGATCCAGCCTCAGAGCTAGATTCTGATTGTGATCCAGAACCTGAGTTGGATGTTGACAAATGAATACTGTCACTCCTTACGGCCCTAAAATACCCTCCGTCATCAGACTGGGAAGAGGTGATGTGTTAATGAGAGTCTGGGCTTGGACTATCTATTAGGACTGTACCGAGGTCTGTCGTGGCTCGATGCCTTTATCTGGGCTGCCATCAAGCTCCTCGATGGAGCTGTTATACTCTGACTCAATAGGCTCATCTTGTAATTTTGGTCGGAGCGCATTGACCTTGGCTCGTCTATCCATATCGATCTTTGGAGCATTGTATTTGTATGACAATACCTATTAGTCCGTGTTAAGACGATAAAACCAAAAATCAACTTCAAATTAACTGTTCAGGAAATTATGAAAGCTCATTCATGGCCCGTAGTTGAAACTATGAGCTGTAAAAGCTTGTCGTAGATGCAAGGACCAAAATATTTGGTTACTGAACTGTAACAATGAACACCAGTTAGGAGTTGTACATGAAACTACAACTCGTAAAGTGGGTTCATAGTTGCAAGTTCCTGAGGGTGCCTGTAGGATCCTAATCTAGGAACCCTTCATGTCTCGTAGAATAAACTATTAGTCGTAAATGGGTTTTGTCCTATTGACTTACGATTTTTCAATTTTTAAAACCCATTCTACGAAGGGCAATTACAAATCATAGATGAAACTATGATTCATAAAAGACCTTCGTAGGTTGACTTTTTAGACCTTTCAAACCTAAGTAAATCTCAAGCAATATTTTATGCAATTACAATATTACCCAACCCAATTTAAAATATAAAGATGCTATTTAAGACAAATAATCCATTTTAATCTTTTTAGTCTATTGTACTCACAACTAGTCTAATTTAAACATCACTTTTTAAATAAAATTCGTTCGACCAATCCTAAACATCAACTCAAGCATCAATTTGGTCAGTTTGATATGTATTTCATGATCAATCTTTCAAAATCATATAATTAACACATACTTGATCAATTTTCTTATTTTAACAACATGCATAATCATTTTAGTCCAATACTGACCAAAAAAATAAAATGAAATTCAGGCCAATCCTTCAACAGTTTAATTCTTTCAATTGCACATGTAATTAAAATCCAATATAAATAGGCAAGCACAAGGTCACATGGATTTCATCTTCACACTTAATTGAGCCCTAGTCTAAGAAAATTAAATTTAGGAAAGAATACATGATCGACCATATTTAATTTATAATCCCAAAATGAACATCAAAGTAGAAGTGACTTACTAGGATTAGGATTTACAGGCTTGCTATGACACAAATTTGATCGGAAAATTGGCTTGGGATTGCCGGATTTTTGTTGGAATAGTGGTTAAGAAAGCCATAATGTTTGTTAGAAAAAAGTGACATAAGGTCGGAATATTAGGGAAAATTAAGAGGGAAAAATGAAAAGGGAATTTTATAATTTCACCAATTTTAAATCAACAGAAAAATTGAGTTGAGTTAAAATTATTTCATAGTGACCAAGTAAGAAAGCCCATTTATGGACCATAGTATGGACTACGACTCATAAACATTGGTATTCGTAGAAGTTGTGAGCCTTTATTTACTCTTGAAATTTATAAGGCCAGTTTATGAATCGTAGTTGAAACTATAGCTCATAGATAGGTCTCTTAGATGCCTCCAATACTTAACAAATTAGGAACTTACCTAGAATCTACAAACCTTGTTTACAACATGTATTTTGGTTTACGGATCGTAAAGTCCATTTGTAGACTTGAAAATCTTGAATAGTTTCAATGGCTTAGATCCAGGAGCAAGATATATGAGTCATGGTTAGTTTTATGACTCGTACAACCCCTTTTAAGGTCACAACTTTTTCCCTTTATGATTTTCTTAACTTTTTGATCTTGCACAGTCTTATAAAAATAAGTGGTTACCTTGTATTTTCCTAGACTTTAAATAGATTATTACAAAAAAACTTGTAAAAACTAAGCTAATCTAACTAAGTTAAGACTCAAAATGAAAAAAATTACAACTAATAAAAAGTAAATCTTGGATTGCCTCCCAAGCAGTGCCTGATTTAATGTCACAAGCATAACATAGGCTATTTGGTTACTCAGACTTTACCAAGTGCCAAAGCTTTAACAACCTGAAGATAAACTAGGTCAATTGCCTCCAACATCTCATGGTATAAAGTCAGAAACTCATAAGCATCCTCGCCCTTACCACCCTGGAACTGGGGTGGTTTCATCTTCTTAAACCACTCGTAACTCTAGTGATCATCAATCATTAGTACTGTCTCAGGAGCAATCTATAACAGTGCAGGGACCAATGATGGCTGACCCACCTAAACATGAATAGTGTGACCCTGAATAAGAACATGTCTATCTGTTCAGATTTGTAAACCTCTTGGGGTACTTGTGGCACTATTCGTCTGTGTCATGCCCTAGAGTAAGTCCAATAAAATCAACAAAGTATCTTGTGTAATGATGGTGCAATTACATACTTAAGGAGGAATCTGATCTCCTCTAATCTCATGATCTAGCTCAGGGGAGATAACCCTCTCATAGTCTCGAGCTGGTGATGCTCCTTGACCCCAATCCCTATCTTCTCTAGCTCTACCCCTACTTCTAACCTGAACTAGGGCCTTAGTAATAGTCTTAGGGGATACCTCTTTTCTAGAAGAAGTTGATGCTCTAGTCCAAGCCATCTGTCAAAAGAACACACGACACTTAACACTAACTGAAGGATTCATACATGACTAAATTGAAAGAAGTAAAAGAAAATTTTCCTAATAGTGTCCATAACATCTCACAGATAAGCAACAAATGTCTTTATGTCGATCCTTGAGACTCTATTTGACTGGACTAGTACATACGTAAGATCTATGGACTTGGAGCTCTGATACCAAATTGTCACAATCTGAAAGTAGGGGTGATAACACTTGTCTTTAACCCATCAAGACTAGTTATCCTAAATAGATCACAACAAAATAATACACGATAATTTAAAAGCTAAAATAGTAAAATAATATATAAATGACAAGCATTTAAAGCATAAGGGGCAAAATCAAATCTAAAACTGACCTAAAATTATTTTCACGTGTACAAGCCTCTAATATATCAAAATTAGAATGAAATAATACAAGTCTCAATAGTATTTTTCTCTCAAATAAAACAAAACTAATAAAGATATCCAAAAGTCTTGAGAGTAGGTGGGATTAACATAAAACTTCCTCTTAGTCCATCATAGGCTCGGTCCGTAAGAAGAACAGAAAAGGTCAACTAAATCCGAGCTCACAACCTACACACATGTGTAGAAAATAAGGGTGAGTACCAAGGTACCCAACAAGAGGACATAATCACAAGGAGAGAGTAATGAACTAAGCACTCCTTCCATCCCAACAATATACATCCAAACTACAACCTGCACATAGGAAAGGTCATTATACATAATATAGATAATATGTACACAGTCACAATCTCATATCACAACAACTCAATAGTTCAGTCTCAATAATATACAAGATTCAAGTCATTCAATATATCACACTTAGTACATTTATTGCATTGAAAGCAAGAAATGATGTGAAATGGAATGGAATGCCATAAAATACAAGCAACATAATGCAAATGTCAAGGAATCATAATGCATATTTATCCTATAATACACATACGCTGATATAATCAGACCAAAATCTGTGGGGATCACACATGGACCATGTATCTAGTAAAACTATTTTGCTTCAGCATTTACTTTCATATCTAGTCAGAACCGTTTTTCTTTGTCTCTTCTTTCCTTTTCTTTTTCTTTTTCTAGTCAAAACCATTTTTCTTTGACTTTTCATCATAAATTGGGACATCAAGCACATATATGTCATCATAACACAATGATCACTTTCATAATCATGAGCATATACAAAATTTTCACATAAATCATTTGTTCAATAATCAAGAATTGAATGTCATAACTTTTTCCACATTTGAATCACCATCAACAATAGCAACATATGCTAATCATATCACATCATGGCTCAAGTTTCAACAATCTCTTTGCTATCATAGCTTTGAACTATTGACCTTTGGCTTCACATTTCCCAAGCATACATTTCAACAATTCCATCAAATGCTAGATTACATAATTGACTCAACATTTCACATAAAGTACATCAATAGGCATTTCACATGTCAAGAGTCCTAACTTAACCATTAGATCATTATGAACAACTTCTACAATTCAACAATAAGCATCACAGGCTCAATTTGCATTACAAGAATATCATTATAACAAGTATACATCAATTGAAGAGTCATTTTACACATGTTATCAATCAACACACACATTACCCAAATGGTATCCACCAAAGTATTTTACTAATTCCCAATTTCACAAAAAAAGGAAATTATTAAGTTCAATTAAACTCAACAAGGTTTAGAATCCACTTGCTTCAAATTAGCCAATCAATCAATCCAACACAAGTACCTTTCCATTTCAAATTGAATCTAAAGCACTATAATCTATTTGAAAATAAATTCACAATCACATCCTAAGAAGAACGACACTAAAATCAAAAAATTTGGAGAAAAAGGCAAAATCGTTCAAAAATACTCTAAGAAAAATCAAAGTCAAAATCTGAAAGTTTTAAGATGAAAATGTCTCTCATGATTAGGAAATCATTCGTAAAAAACATTTCGAAAATAGAGCTAAAACGAGCTCATAATCATCATCTTCGTGAAAAACTCAAATTTATGAAAAATTTTCAATTTTCTCAATTGTAAACTCCAAATTTAATGTTAAAACCAAGAAATAATTAATAGGTAATGAAAAGAGGAGTCAAAATACCTTTTTCAATGAAAAGTCTTTAAAAAACCAAGCAAAAATCACCCAAGTCGAGCTCTCAAGTTTAAAAAATAGAGAAAATTTCAAAAAGGGTAATCATGGTCCAAAAATTCCTCGTCTGATGCCGCTATTGTGACAAAAGTGTCTCAAAAATGACATTGTCACGACCCAATATTGGATCGCGACTTAAGAGAATAATGTAAAGCAAAAACAACCATAATATTTAATACAAAATTTCAAAACATGGAGTCATGAGTACAAGAGCATCTAAAGTAATACGAACGAGTAAATACAACGGTCCCTAATCAGAATATAACACTGTCTGAAAAGGAAATACAAAGTCTAATATATAAGTCAATAAAAGGAAGCCTCAAGCAAATAACAGTGACTCGAAGTCTGAGTCTCACTGCTGAATCGGGTAATAAAGGAAGTCTCAGATGAAATGGAATCAACTACCCTATGAGGGTCCCTGTGCTCGATCTACAAGGAGAAAATAAATATTAAAACATCAATATTTGGACATGCAAAATCCTACTTTTAACTTTTCAAACATATACTAAATTTTTTTATTTTCATAAGAATACCCTATTTAAATTATATTTTATCTTTTTTAGTAAAAGTACATTCAAACAGTGAACAATTATTTTGCAAAAACTATAATCAGACACAACTATACGGCTTCAAAAATTTTAAATAAAGTAAAAAAAAATTGCCATTGTATGCAGTAGCTCGTACATAGGATATAATCTACGACATTTTGTGACTATCTATCTTAAGAAATTTGTAGATAAATTTATCAAGATGAATGATTTTACTACATTGAGGGTATATACCATATTTAGAAAAATATATATTCAATTTATAAGTACGTTTGAACATGCAATATAAAATCATGATTTGAAATCAACATAACCTATACACATATGGTAGTAACTAGTTATTCATTAATATATTCTTTTTATAGATAAACGGTTGTGATTAAGAACTTTTAAATACACATAATTTTGTGAACTATTGATCAACAATAGTAATAAAAAGTTATTCTTTAATATAATTCTTTCACGTAGTACGAACAATCTCTTGGTGCTTAGAGTCATTTTTTGGGCAAATTTTAAAATGGAGGTTTTTTTTCCCTGTACAAAATATACTTATAGGTTAAGTTTTATATTTAAAAATAATAATTAAAATCTCGATTTAGAATCTCAAATCATGTACTTTTGGAGAATTTGGGATTTGAATCATGATTCAACATAACATGTCGTCCGAATACTTATTTGAAATCATAACTTTGTATCGCATGTCCAAACATAAACTAAATATTCGTTACATATGGTCAAATACAATTTCAATCCCAACTTTAATAATTTCAAATAAAGTGACTATCTTTTTTTTTTTACTTTCATGACCAAACGCCCACTACATTTCGTCCAAATTCAAAACTAGTATTCTAGCTCCGCCCTTGACAACTTCATTTGGTTGGCCACATAAATTGGAGTTAAGAATCCTTCGATATGTACACCCACGAGTAACCAGAAAAAGTCCAAGGAGACATGAATGCCAAATTAAAGAGACAGATGAGTCCAATCAAAGCTTCTATAAAAGGGAAGCAAAGAGGGTACTCGTACATCAAATGATTATGTCCAAATCCATATAAAATCAAAGGCAATCACAAACACAAGAGATGGAAGAGAAAAAGTTAAAACTTTAGTGCATAGGATGCATTGGTTTTGGCATTTGGACTTTTGTAGGAATTTAAGTTTGAGAATATAATACACCATTAATATAAATAATTTTTCACATCATCAAATCATTTAATTTGAATTATATATACGAGTAAAGCTTTCTTGAAATATAGAGTTTGAAATCTTGGAAACAAGATATTTGACTTGCTACGTTAAATATAAGTAAATTGGGGTCATTTGATTATGAAGTATTTTTTTTTATATCAGAATTCAACTCTGAAAAATACGTTCGACAATAAAATTCAAGATTTAACTTAAAAGTTGAATTCTAAAATTTTGAAAAACAAGAAAAATGTATCTTCACTCCAAATTATTCACAAAAAGTCATAAAAACTTCAATTTGTATTCGTAGCCAAATCATTCACAAAAAGTCAAAAACAACTTCAAAAATTATTTTTTCACTTTGAAAATAAAATTACTTTTACAAACCAAACACTCACAAAGATGATTTGATGGTGTTAAAATTATTTACTTTTGACAATGTTTGTTGATTGAAACTCTTTAGCAATAAGTTCGAGGAAGAAATGGGGGGAATCTCGTGGCCATAAAGGGTCATTGATTTTTAATTTTGCATGCATGAGACATGAAGAGGGCCACCTTGGGAAAGTCGTTTATACTATGAAAGAAAGTTGTAGAGGATCAAGGGTAGAAATAGCTAGTTTCCTTGTTTAGCAAACTCTTGAATAGTCCCATCAACAAAAAGACACAAATTTTCCTCTCCTAATTAAGCTGCCTCAAAATATCATCACTATGATAGTGAGTAGTGACTTGTGATTGTAGCACTGGTCATTTTCAGCTTTTTTTCTTTAATATGGCACCCACACACACAAAAAAAAAAGGGTTAGAAGATGTTAGGGTATCCATAAGCATAAATTATCGAATATCGTAATGGAGTGATTGGTACTTCTCGATTTTAAGCATTAAGAATGAAGTTGTTTTTGATAGCTAACACTTTACATTCTAAAATAAGATATTTGTGTATGAATTTGAATTAGTCGTATTCAAAAATGAATACTGAACCATAAGATTAACATTGTTTAATTGATCCATTCGTGCATCCGTTCAACTTTTCCTTCTCTTTTTGTTGTTTGTATGGTCCCTTTATTCTTGTTCTCTTGGAATGATTGTTTACCTCCATATATATATATCAACCCTCTATCTAGTCGTTTTAGGTGGTTGGAGAAATTCTTAATTAGTAAGAAGTGTTTTATTTGTTTTATTGAGCTTAAATGAATTGAAAATTTGATCGAATCGAGTCAATAAATAACAAATACCAAAGAAGTATTACCAAGACTAGATGGATGGAATTTTCAAGGTCATATTGTATAGTATAATTTTGTTTGCGATCTTAATGGTACTTATATAGTTTTCTATGATCATTTACATTAAAAAGACTTCGATTGTTCATTGAAGAACAAAGGAGAAACACAAGAAATTGTAGACCTAGACCTGATTCCATCGATGAATCATTAGTGGCCCTATAAAATTGATTAAAAAGCGTTATCCTAGACAATTCAACTATGTTTCAATGAGTTTATGTTTTATGCATTATAAGTATTATTAGATTAACTAATTAAGTTGACTTATAATAATAGTAAATCTTCACACAAAACTTGATGTATCAATATATATATATAAGAAAGCCAAAATCACTTTTTTAGACCGTCTAATTATCCATTAACAAGTTTATTGACCAGAACAATATTTCTTTGATGTTGAGCACATTTATTTTCCCTAAATATCAAAAGAAACAAAATATAGTATAGGATGATTAGATAAGCTTTTATTTGATAGGAGTGGCAGAGGAAAAGGCTTTAAGGGACAATTAAAATTTATTAAATTCAAAGAATCAGAGAAGTACTACAAGAATTATTGCATATCCAGTGTATTGTCTTGTTGTGATTAAATTAACTATCTTTCAAGCTTAATCAAAATGTACCTTTGTTAGAATAAGAGCTTGCATTTTTTTTTGTTTGTTTTTTGCTCGGTATTGGTATTGGAGTGTGGTGAAATATAATTTTATGTATTATTGGTCTCATTTTTGGGATGACGCTCTCAATCAATTTTTTTCATTCCCATGCATGGATTGTCTCAAATTTAGAACCTCTGATTAACAACGAAAGAATTTCAACCATCCCACCACAATCTATGTCCGTAAAATAGGAGTTGTCATTTTCTTATATTTAACATACAAATTCATTTAGTTTATATTTTAAAGGTGACAAAATCACCCTTTATGTTCGAGAGTAGGTTAAAATAGTTCCTTAATCCTTTAAATTTGTCAAAAATTTTACATTTTAAATTAATCTATATCAAATATTTAAGAATTTAATTGTATTTGTTGGATTTGATGAAAACATTGAGAAATAAAATATTTAATCATAAATCCCAAAAAAATTTCATCAAATTCTAAAATATGTGATAACAAAAAATGCATTAGACAACTAAAAATATATTTTTTAAACTCAATAGAAATTGCAGTAGACTCTAGAATAAATTTTAAAAAATACAGTAGAAACTACAAAAATTGTACCTGTAAATTTGGGTTCCTGCTTATTATTTTTTTTTTTTAAATCATAGTTTTTTAAATCAAAGGATCAGAACTGTTTGAGACATATTTAAGGGACTAATTTGAACCTACTCCCACACATAGGAGATCATTTTTATCAATTTTTTTAAAAAAATCATTCTTTTTTTTCCCTTCCTCATCTCATCAAAAGTAAATCTATAAATTCACTTAATTTATTCTAAAATGTCAAAGAGCTTTATACATACTTTTATCAGCATCTATAAGCAAGAGATTGCCATTTTCTTCCTAAATCAAGGACACTGACACTAATTCACACAGTAGCATAACACATCATATATTACCAAGAACCTTTGGTGAATAACCTAGAAATATAATCTCATATTAGAATGTTATCACAAGAATTATCAGGCATTTTGACAATATATTGTGTTATTAAGAGACAAGTTAAGCCCTAGTGCCTTACTAGAGGAGTCCAGACCCCCAAAATGGTGAAATGGACACTTGTCGAGCATGAGCATAAGGAGTGACAAACGAGCGAATCGAGTTGAATATTATTAAATAAAATTAATAAAATATCAAATTCGACTCATATTTTAAATGGGTAAAAACAAGTTATATGAATACTCATATTATAACAGAGATCATGTTAAAATTTTCAAATGCAAATCATTTTCGACATTTCTCATCCTCTCCCCCCCTCCCTGCGGACACAAAAAAAAAATTATTTATTTATTTTCAAAAGAAAATTTCTTAATTTTTTTCTTCACCCCGAAATTTTAAAAAAATCTTAAATTTTTTTATCTCCCTCCCAATATAAAGTTAATTTACTTTTTAAAAAATTTAAAAAATTGTTTACCCCCATCCACCCAGCCCTTCTAATAAAAAAATAATTTATTATATGAATGAGTCTCTGTTATTTATATTATCCATTTTCAAATGGGTAATATGAGTTTTATCCATCTTAAATGGCCGAGTTGGATAGCCAACTCATTTAAAATGGATAAATCTGGATAGACACCTAAAATAACTTACTCATTTTGTCACCCCTGAGCATAACATATCAAAACGGACCCTCCCTAAAAATACAAATCAAAATGGACACTTCGCCCACAAATGGGGTGAACTGTCCTTACCATCTTAATTTCCATCTACTTCCTTGCAAAATAAAATGCAAATATTTTAAGGATTCACCCATTAATGCGCAAACTACAATTTTATATATTAGCTTTTCACGTGAAGGAATTTTAGTTCTATATTTTATGGTATTGTCACATCTAATTTGATACATATAGATTATGATCAAATTCAACAATAAAAATATTTTTTTATTCACTTCACATTCTCTCGTTTGTTTTTTATCTTCTTCTACTAATATAAAATTTTGATCTTTGAAAATTGATAGTCATGTCTCAACAATCTAGAAGGTTTGTATATTCAATTGAACAATATAGAGTATTGTTAAATGAAAATATTGAGGACTCCTAAGAATTCCGATCATAAAAAAGTTGTTCACTTCAAAACATGTAGATATATTCACTTGTTTCCTTGTTTTGTTATTTAAGAGAACGGTGGATGCGATTATTTTCAAAATTTTGATCTAGATATTCACTTCAAAATTTTAAATTGTTCCGTATTTTACAGTAAGCTGAGAAAATGATCGCATTCACTTCTTTTATTTGCAGTAAGCTTAGGAAATATGACTTGAATTCTTTGGAGTCCTCAATATATATTTTCATTTTACAAGATTCTTTGCAGTTACATATATTCGATTTAATTAAATGTACAGACATTTAGAATTATTGAGATATGACCATTAATTCTTAAAGATCGAGATATTATACTAGTAAAAGAAAATAACGATGAATGAGAAAATGTGAAGTGAATAAGAAGGTATATTTATTGTTGAATCCAGTTACAATTCTATGGATCAAACTAGATATGACAATAGACTTAAATTTTGCAACAAAATTCCTAAAAAGCTAATAAATAAAATTGTAATTCGCCCATTTATGATAAACTACTTAAAATATTTATATTTTATTTTGCATGAAAGTAGACGGATATTAGGATCGCAAGAGACAGTTCACCCATTTATGGGCGATGGGTATGTTTTAATATGTTGTGCCAAAAAAAAATATCCGTTTTGGAGACGAACTCCCTACTAGAGGGTTATAATTATGAAGTGATATCCATTGCCATAAGGGTAAACACAATTTTTTTTAATCTCTATCATATGTTTCTATCAAATTGTTTAAATTTACTACAGTTAAATAATTTAATGATTATGTTATTAAAATGTATATTAATTAATCATGATTAAATCGTAAAAATTTATGCACAAACATATATAAATCGTAAATATTGAGGACGGATAAATTTTTATTGCAAAACAAATGTGTACATCTTTATCAAGTTAATTAAACTTTATTGCATGCTATTTCGTTTATGTGTTTATAACAAATATGATATATACTTATTGAAGAATTGCGTTAGAGATTTTAAAGTGAACTTGATTGATATATAATTAACTAAAAGTTGAAATCATAAGTCATAATTATCCAAGTTAACAGATCATATATCAATGCAACTTTGTTTGTCTGTTTCCTTTAATTTGTGATAACCCCAGCGTTCAATTTTAATTAACAGACACTAATAATTTGTGTTTGGTTAAGATTTTGAAAGTGTTTTTGAATTTTTTAAATGTTCATTTTAAATTTCAAACCCCCCTCAATGCCTTTGAGTCATTAGTCTGTCGCACAGGATTTTCCTAATGCGGTTTACATCCCCGTGTGATTTGCAAGCTATTGCATAGGGGGAGTTTATCCAGTGCACACAAAGTGCTCAACACAGAGAGCTCACCCAAAGGGCAGAGGCTAGTGACAGATCTAGTTATAGCAGCTGCAGATTTTCTTGAGGTTTAAAAAAAAAGAAAAAAATATTTTATTTAGAATTTTTCAAGTGAAGTTGTGTTTTTCCATACTTTTTGTAATAGATATTTAAAACTTATATGTATTCATTTTTATATAACATGAAAATAGGATTTTGAGTATTTTTCAAATTCCAAATACAAATTGTAATTAACTTTTTCAAATAAAAAAACAAAAGTAAAAAATTCTCACGATCAAACGAGATGTATATATGTCCTATCAAAGGTAATAGTACTCCAAAAACATCCATCCAGCTGGAAATACAAACCCTATATTTTGCCTTCTATTTTACTCTCATATATCTTTCAACCATTTATATATATACTATTCAAAGTCCAAAAATATATCCCACATACTCATATAAATATGTCTTCCTCTCCTCCTAATTCCTCTTGTCTCAACTTATTAGAATCTGCAGATCATAACATTAGCTCCATGGATCCTGCTGAACATCTTTGCTATGTCCGTTGCAGCTTCTGCAACACCATTCTTGCGGTACGTACTAGTATTTAATGGACATATCTCGTTGAATCAATCTTATTAGTTTAATTTTTCTTCAAAGGGCAATGGAAAACAAAGACAAGAATACTAGCATTACTATTTTGTCAAATCACATGCTATATATACTAGCATTATATATATAACTGTGATTTCTCTCATTCTTTACTTTCAAACATTCTATTTTTCATCATATATACACAATACACGTGCAGCAAACTCATATTCTCAACATTTTGTGTGTTTTCTTTTTCTTTTTTGGAATTAACTTTTATATATATATGGACATTATAACTATCCTAACAAGTCATTTAAAAAGTATTACTTAAAAGATAAACGCTCATAAGTAAGATTTAAAATATGAAAAAGTAAAATACACGATGAGACTAAGACGATTCAGTAGTTAGTATATGCACGTATAAAAATATGTTTTTGTAATTTTCCACCAAAAAGGGTTCGAAGAACCCCTGGTCCTATTTAGTTCCGCCCCTAGTTGAGGGTTCAAACCCCATTTGTAGCGTAGTATGTATCCCCTCCGTATATAAAAAATAATTTACACTATTGATGCATAGAATTTATAAAAAAAAAAATTGATTTATTCATAGGTGGGAATTCCATGCAAGAAGCTGTTGGATACTGTGACAGTGAAATGTGGGCATTGTGGTAATCTTTCCTTTTTAAGCAGTAGGCCTCCACTCCAACCCCAATATTTTGATCAACAACCCACCATTCAGGTAATTTTAATTAACTTTACTTTGATTTCTCTATTTATTTTACTTTCCATTTTTTCTTGTTTCATCATTATCCTTAACCAAAAAAGAAAAAATTTTTTGTGTCAAAGCATCAAGATTTCTTCAATTATTTCAAGAAGGACCAGTCTTCATCTTCAAGTGAACCCTCATCTCCAAAGGCACCTTTTGTTGTAAAACGTAAGTGCATATATTCGATCTTTTCTTTTTTTGTCTATTTGTTGGGTTGATTAATTCATTGATGACCCATAATTTTTATTTTGTTGTATACCAAAGTTTTTAAATTATATTTTATAACACAAGAATTATATATTCAACTTTTACTCAAATGTCACTAAACTATTTCTTGTCATTAAACTTTGCCCAAAAGCACAACAATTAAGTTGTTAAGCAATTTATTTCGTAATAGAAAGTTATATTCAATTTTTCCTAAATATCATACAATAATATGTCACTTTTATCTCCTTGCAATGACTTAATTACTATGATACTTAGGCAAAGTTGAGTAGTTTTTTTCTGTTAAAAAAATATAGTAATTTTTGTAATATCTTTTTCTGGTACAAAATATAGTAAAAGGACTTTAGTTATAATAAAGTAAAAATTGAGTGTTCATTATAAATCATCCCTCTATTTAATTAGCTTATAATGTAAACTGATTATGATATTATTATTTTTTTTACTATGGTTGAAGCTCCTGAGAAGAAGCACAGGCTACCATCTGCCTACAATCGGTTCATGAAGTAAACATCTTTTTTTTTCTCTTTTCATTCGATTTGTTTCTTTAAATGCTCATAGATTATATTTCCTTCGTCTCAGAATACTTATTATTTTTATTAATATTTTTTTAAAAAAAAATATTACTTTAGAAGTACAAGATAAAAAGAATTATTTTCTTTCCATTAATCCTTAATGAATTGTTTTAAAGATTACAAATACTTTAATTATGACATAAATGAAACAAATACTAAACGAAAAGAGATTATATCTTCTTTAATATAATATAAATAAAGATAAATAATCAAATACCCCTCCTAATCAATATTTTTATAGGGAGCCTGTAAATAAAAAATATGACAATTTTTTCGACACGATGATGGGAGTACATGTTTAAGTCCTAAAATTAAACCATGATTATTTATTCTTAATTTATTTTATCATTATATAGGGAGGAGATACAACGTATTAAAGCAGCACATCCAGAGATTCCACATCGAGAAGCTTTCAGTGCAGCAGCTAAAAATGTGAGTTAAAACAATAAGTTTTTTTTTTAATTAAGTTTACTGCATTAATTATTTTTTTTCCTAGCACATATAATATTCTATCAAGCAATAATATATATAATCTAATAATTAAAATTGTTGATGTATAGTGGGCTAGGTACATTCCAAATCCTCCAAATTGGACCTTGGCTGATAACAACAACAATGTAAGATATTATTACTATTATTTATCCTCCTTTATAAATCATTTTCTTGATTATATTTATTCTGTTACTTTACGTGTCACTATTATTATGAAAAGTTAAATGGATTAAAATACAACTTATTTGATATTTAAAATTATTAACTAGTGTAATTTATAACATTTTATATGTTTTTAAAGAGTTGAATATTTTATGTTCAAATTCTCATATAAAATTAGTTAATTTAATTCTTGTATTCTGAATTGTGTCACATAAAAGAATGAACCGAGGGAGTAGTAATTCTTTTTGTTAATTGGTTATCGATATGTGAAATGCTTATCTAACAAAAATTATTTTTTTTGATTAATTTAGGTTTAGACGTTGGAGGCTGAGTGAAGCAAAGTTTGGGATCTATGGAGTTCTACTTGCATTGGAAGAAAATTAATATTTAAGATGGTTAACTTTATTATCGACCTTTAGTAATCTATATTAATTATATATCATGGAGGATTAATCTATATTTGTTTGCTACTTTCAACTATTGTACTGAAAAAACATTATCCCTATGATAGTTTGCTTTCTAGCCTTTATTTGTATGAATCATTTAACTTTTTAAATTTAATTTTCTCCTTGAGTTATGCAAGATGTCTTAGAAAAATTTAAAAGAAATATATGATTATTTAGCATTCATAGGATACTATGTACTCTTATTCTCTAACACACTCTCAAATTGGGGTGGGATGTGATTGACACCTAAGTTACCTTACTTGTTAAGTGAGCTTATCTAGTGATTTAACTAATGTTTTAGAACTAAATAATATATACTTAGGCATGGTAATAAAATCTTAAAACATAACTATATATATTTCTAAAGCTTATACTGTACGCATTTCTATTATTTTTTCTCTTTAAATATGAATATACTGAGTAAAAACGTGGTGAACTAAGCACTTGCTTGCTCTTATAAAATTTGACACAAGATATAGCAAAGAATAAGCATTAAGATGAAATACTCGCTACATATCCGTAACTACAATTAGGAGAAGACTCTTGCTCCTGTCGAGTCTGAAGAGCATAGAATCCTCCTTGGCATTGTCTGCCACCACAACCAGATGGATAACCCTACTGAGTCGGGCGACCTGTAGGAGCACTAGAATGAGTTTGTCATTGTGTCTTCCTACCTCTACTAGCAACCATCGTGATATTTTGCTCATCTTTTACCCAACAAGCATAACAACTTTCGGTGCTGGCCAAACACTCTTCACATAATTCTTACCCTATCCTTGTTGAATTTTTGAATTGGAGCTTTGGATGAACTTTGGCTAGAGAACTTTTGTCGAAATTAGAATGGCCACCATCACCACCAAACTTCGAGTAAGTTTAGTCACCAACATCCGTTCTTTCCCGCTTGGTCTCCCTAATCATCCCGTTCAACTTTTCCCCTTCAATCTATTGAGCATGTGTTATCAATCTAAAAATGTCCATATCTTTGATCAACATTGTCGTCCTATATTCCTTAACTAACTTCTTCAAAAAAACCTAAAAACAAACTCACTCATATGAGCTCTAGAGTTGGCCACCAATGCCGGAGCACATTTTGACAATTGGGTAAGCTTCAATGAATACTACTTCACACTCATATTCCCTTGTTTCAAGTTTATGAATTGCTGAACTTTATCCTCCTTCATCTCAAGGGGAAAGAACTGATCAAGAAATTCATCCTTGAACTTATCCCAACCTAAGGGACCAACATCATTAGCCCTTTCTTCTTTCCAATGCGCAAATCATATTTGAACCACCTCTTTTAATAGATAAGCGGCCAAGTTTGTGTTTTCCACTAGAGTCAGTCCCATTACGTCAATAATCTTTTGGATCCCGTCTATGAACTCATGAAGGTCCCCATCCATCTTGATACCATAAAACTCCAGAGAATTCATCCTAGTGATATCTCAAACCCTTTACGCCACCGTACCAACATTTGGGTTCATGGAAGCTACCATCTCTCGATTGGCTTGAGCCATCACGACCTAGGCTAACACGTTGAAATGTAATATCCTAGATGTTTGAAGGTTCGAATATGATATTATAAGATATAATATTTTATTAAAGTGGTAAATAATAATGTGTAAATATCCTAGATGTTTGATGGTAAATAATTTTTCAAATTTAAGACCTATATCACTGAGTAATTTTGTGAACGAAATATTCTCAAAAATTATTCATGAAAGTATTAAAGTGGAGCCAGCTCAGATTATTTTGCCAGAGCAAGTTGGATTCATACAGGACAGAAGTATAGCGGAGAACGTACTATTGGTACAAAGATAAGTCATAGAAATTAGAAAAAGAGGTTAACCACCAAATCTAATCATTAAGCTGGATATGATGAAAGCTTATGATAGGGTGGAATGGTTATACCTGACAAAGGTGCTATGAAAAATTAATTTTGGTGAAAGGTTCATAAATATGATCTACAGGTTAATAAGCAATAACTGGTACTTGATTTTAATGAATGTGCAGCCTAAAGGATTCTTTAAATCAACTCAAGGACTCAAACAAGAAAACCCTTTGTTGCCCACTCTTTTCGTATTGGCAGCAGAGGTATTGTCTAGATAACTAAATGTTATCATGAAGAGGAAAAAGTTTAAAACATTTGGAGTTCCTAGAGGAAGCCGTAAAATTAACCATTTGACTTTTGCTGATGACATGATAATATTGTGTAAAGTGGAAGTGAGAACTATGCAGATGATTACAAATTTATTGGAGAAATATGAGAAGGTTTCTAGTCAGAAGATAAACAAAGAGAAGAGTGTTATTTATTTACATCATAGTATTAGAGGTGCAAATGTAGTAACAGCTGAGGTAGAAATGGGGATATTGAGAAAAGAGTTTTCATTCAATTATTTAGGTTGCTCGATATTTTACAAAAGGAAGCAGAAGTTGTATTATCAGTAGTTAATCCAAAGAATTGTAGCTAAAATAGAAGCATGGAAAGGAAAGTTATTATCTTATGGGGGTAGAGTTATACTAATTAAGCATGTTTTACAATGTACTCTTATTCACTATTTATCAGTAATGAATCCTCCAAGAAATATTTTTAACCAGATTCAAAAAATAGTGGCTCAATTTTTCTAGAGTAGTTGTGTGGCGGGAAGAGGAGGACATTGGATCAAATGGGAGAAATTATGTCTACTAGAAATAGAGGGAGGATTGTGCTTTAGATTGATGCAAGTTATTTCAATGGCTTTGTTTTGCAAACTCTGGTGGAATTTCATAACCAAGGATACAATGTGAAGTGTATTTATGAAAAATAAATATTGTAGAAATACAAATGAGGTTATGTGAAAAAATGAAGGGAGGGATCTCAAGTTTGGAAGAAGATGTTGCAAGCAAGGGAGTTAATTGTGCATCAGATCTCATCGCAAATTAAGAATGGTTCATCATTGGTTTGACATGATAATTGAAAAGGACTGAGAGACTTATATACAATTACAGGGGAAAATTCTACAAGAGGAGATGATGATTTGCGAGTTATGAATCTCAACAGGCAAGGTGAATGAGATGTGGATTCATTGAAGAAGAACCTGCCACATGAGATGGTGAATCACATTATGTACAAGATTAAGCCTCCTAAGGAAGAAGAACAAACGAATACAACATGTTGGATACTTAGGGAAGGTTCACCGTGAAATAGGCATGACACTATATCAGGCATAAAGAAGGGGAAAACAGAATATACAAGTGAATTTGGACTAAAGGAGTACCTTTTAAAATGGCCTTTATGATATAGAAAGTAGGGAGATTTAAGGTTCTGGTGAATGACAAATTAGGGAAAGATGGATTGCATCGCCCATTCAGATGTTGATGTTGTATAAAACCAGACCAGGAAACACTATCACATGTGTTTTTGAAATTATTTATACCTAATAGGACTTGGTTCTTTTTTTGTTCTTTTGCGGGTTTAAGCATTATTAGATTACATCTTAGAAAAGTTATTATGATGTGGTGGAGAGAAAAAGTAAGGAGGGATATGAGACTGTACTATAGAGCTTTGCCAAGCTTTATAATATAGGAACTATGGAGGAGAAGAAATAGGAAGAAGCGTGAAGGGAAAAGTACTACTGAGACAAGAGTCATTCATAATATAACTAGACATATGTATATGTTTGTTCAGATAAGGAGGCCACAGTTCAAGAGCCAAATTAGTTGGCCAACAATTTTGAATCAGCTTAAAACATTCGGTCCTAAGGTAATGTGGAGGAAAGTTATGTGGGATTCCTACCAGAAGGGTAGGTCAAATATAACACAGATGGTGCAGCAAGGGGGAATTCAAGAGTCAGTTCATATGCATTCTGCTTGAGAGATGCAAAATGGGATATACTATATGTTGAATGTGATGTCATTGATAATACAACAAATATAATAGCAGAAGCCAGAGCAATTTTAGAAGCTTGCAAACATTGTAAGAGATATAATTACAATAAGATAATCCTACAAACGGACTTAATGTTATTGTGAAAGGTACTAGAAGGAAAATGGTCAGTCCCATGAATAATAGCAGACATGGTAAAGAAAATCAAGGGATGTTTAATACACAACCAACACATAGTTCAACACATATTGAGGGAGGGGAACTAGTTAGCAGACCATCTAGCATATTTACGAGTATCACCTTCCAAGGGATAAAAGAGAAAGGGAGGCTAAAACATTAAGTTTATCACATGCAAATATATATAATGCCTCATAGGCTACAAAAGGGTGAAAATGTTAATTAATCTAAATCTAGTCAGTCATCCAAAGGACTCGACATAATAGGACAAGCAAGAGTCAGACTGGATCCTGATAACCCGGAAGAAAGTTCAACACATTTTAGGCATGGTGGAATGGAGCTAAGAGGCGGAGATTTACCTATGGCACCTGAGAACATAGCTGAATATACACCATATCAGTAGAAGGTAAAGGAGAAAAAGGTAGAAAATAATGGACTTACTTTTGGTAGCTGAAGACATAAGCACTAAGAATGGAAAAGGAACTCCATTAAGGACCCAGAGCAAAAGGAAACGAAGAGACGAATTCATCCAAGACAACAACATCTTTTAGGAAAGAAGGTTTTTAGAAAGTGAAAATCAAAGGATATGTAGGACACCCTACCAAGGAGACATGTTTTATACAAACCTAATTTGAACTTGTTTGAGTTGGGCTAGATGTATTTTATTTTCAGTAACATTGATTTGGGCAATAGACCCAAATGAGTTTGTAATTTATGATTTTCTTTACTTATTAATAAAATTCTCCGGGATCAAATTTTTTTAAAAAAAGTTCACAATATTAGTCTCAAAT
Organism: Solanum aculeatissimum; assembly: GCA_038996855.1. NCBI lineage: Eukaryota > Viridiplantae > Streptophyta > Magnoliopsida > Solanales > Solanaceae > Solanum > Solanum aculeatissimum. The sequence continues at coordinate 8,179 of JBCEWC010001497.1, read as the reverse complement.
GCAATAATCAATAGTAGTCCTCTCATGGAATCCACACTCAAATTGTTAGCATGTCAGAATGTGATACCCAATCTAATAATATATCAAAACGTGAAACCTAATCTAATAATGTGTCGGAACATTACACCCAGTCCACAATCATAATCACAAATCACAATCACAAAAAATATTTTACAACTTGCTCAATCAAATAACGAGTTCATTGTATGCAATTATTCACAACTAACCATTTTTTAGGTTCATTCCATCTTTCTCTATTCACATACATGCGGGCAATACTAACAATGCAATTAACAAGCACATATACCACAAACGAAAATTCAAATTATCACCTACCTCAAAACAAGCCTTGGAACTCTTTAAAGAATTGGAGCTTTCCTCTTTTCTAATGTCCTGGCTCGTTCTTGATCTAAAACAAACAAGAATCACAAATAATTAACAAATAATGGCCTAAAATGTCCGAATTATATCAAAATTCTAGCCCTTTGCCATTTTGATTATCATCTCCCCCAATTAAGGTTTTTCTCATCGTTAATTTCAGGTCAAAACCTTCTTTCAAGAGAATTCTCCTAGATTATAAGGTCTAGGAATCAAATTACAAATTAGAAGAATGATTAACTTACTTTTATCGAAGAAATGAGTGGAAAACTAAAGAAAAATTGTCCTAGGTTGCTTCTAATCTTCCAAGAACGAAGTGGGAGAAATAAAAATGATTTTGTAGTTATCACTTATCCCGCCATGACAGAAATCATTCCATCTTGACGGATTGAGCGAAGACAGAAACTCAGGATTTGCATCTCAAACCTCCATTTCACAACACACCCTCAAACCATGACGTTCTAAAATCAACTTTTTGCGTCAAGATCAATTTTAGAAGTTCTACTCGCCCAATTCAATTATGTATCATACCCCAATCCATTATGGGATTAATTTGGCCTCACTTGACTCAAATTTCATTAAAGTCTGGCCTAGGTCCAAATTTTCAAGTTACTACTTAGGAGTTTTCTGGCCCAAACTTGTTAGTCTATCTATAACGAAGGAGACAAGCCATTACAAGACTATATATGTTTGTCCACTATACTGAACGACCCCTTAGAGTGAAATAAAAAAAATTAGAGTTAAATTATTTCTAAACAAAAATGGATGACATTCTTTTGAAATAAATTAAAAAAGAAAGTATGTCATAAATTGATATTTCACATCTAAACTCCATCTACTGATTGTGGTAATTCTTCAACTCAAATAGCAATTTTGCTGCTTAATCATAGAGTTAAACAGTATTTCTACTAGGTCCACTCTAACTGTGTCTATGCATTCTGTCTTTATCTCTTCTATGGTTGGTTGAAGAATTGCTACTTTGCTGCTTAATCATAGAGTTAAACAGTAGTTCTACTAGATGCACACTGTGTTTATGCGTTGTGTCTTAATCTCTTATGTGGTTATCAACCATGTTGCTCGGACTCAACTCTTCAAAAATACCGAAGGAGATGTCTCGGATCCTCTAAAACGTAGTGCATTTTTCAGAATCCGACACGTGTAACAATGCTTTTGCAAAGTCTGAACAACAGAGGTTATCAATCAAGTCTCTTCATATTAGTTCAATGCTGGATAAGGATAATATTATTAATGTCCCCTGCATAGGGGAAGAAACACGATCCATCACAAAAAGCCAATAACCTCTCCACTGAGAAAAGGCATAAAAAAGTTCGAAATAGAGAAAACATGAACTATAAAGTCCTGACAAAAGATTAGAATGTACTAAGTTTCACATGCCTTCTACCCCATACAGTTGTACATTTTGACAAGGGAACTTGAAATCCTGGCCCTACTCTGAAGATTTTGTGCAATCTAGTTTTGAGGCAGCTGCTTTATCCAAATACCATATTAATTTCCCTTTAGTAGGCTGGACCATCTTTGCAGGCGATGACGGACCATCAGGCCCGACATCATCAATTGCCAAATGTGCAGCCTCTGCTTTGCTGCTTCCAGTGACAACCACAGCCACATTGGAGGCAGAGTTAATGACAGGCAAAGTAAAAGTAATCCTCTCCGGAGGGGGCTTAGGCGAGTCGGTTACAAAAGTCACCCATTGGTCTTTCTCATTCAGTATGGAATGATCAGGGAATAGAGATGCAATGTGCCCATCAGGGCCCATCCCGAGGAGTATGAGGTCAAACTTGGGGCTGTCGCTAATGTCAGAAACACCGATTACACGAGTCCTCACAAGCTGTCTGATTACAAACTCATAGTCCTCAGCAGCCTTCTCAGCTGACACTGTGTCGTTAATTGAGTGTACATGGCTTGGAACGATAGGGACCTGAAAAATGAAACCGCGCCACAGTTACATTTTAAATGATCTCAAAACGAACTACACCAGGTTAGAAGTTTGAAGGAAAGCAATAGAATAATTAAGCGTGTCATTGTACTAGCTTGGACTTTATTGGCTTCTATGTAATATCATAAGACCACGATTTCACTCCCATAGTCTTCTCTTTTTCGTTCGTTCACTTTTGGGTCAACTCGGGTTACAAGTAAATAGAATGCTGTGGATAAGGTAATGGAAACTGTATCAAAGTTTTGTTTTTCTATTCCTCCCCCCACCCGTCTCTGTTTCATGAAAACATAACAGAATAGATGGAATCGTAAAACAATGGCTAACACTTCACACCAGAAAATGTATAATGGCCCTACAGAATATCTAAACGTAACGGGGCTATCAAACTTCATAATGTATTTACATTGCAAGTCGTCTCATGTTAAGACCATTGTTGGACTCGGAGCATCTTTTTTCCTGCTTACAGCAAAAGATTCAAAGTTTAGATGTGTGGCAAATCTGAAAAAAGGATTTGATAAAATTTATATCTACAAATCAGGAAGAATATATGCTAACTAGACAATTATATTCCTTGTGATAGAGATATGGCTTAGATGGATACAATTTCGGAACAGGATAGATGATTTATCCTACCACAATGATAAACAAATCAATCTACGGTATACGTGATAACTATACTTCCTGAACAGAAGATAGAAATACGATTTCAAAATACATTACCAAGTAGAAAAAACAGGCGATAGATTCCTCATCTTTCTCACTAGAGATATTTAACAATTATTCGATGGGCTATTTTGTATCAAAAATCATAAAGGGAGCTATTCAAGGTAAATATCACAACTGATTAAGGAACAATATCGGTTCATGTTTAATACTGTTCCAGAACTAGCAGGTTACATCAAAACTGTCCAAAATGATAGACATGACCAGCAAGAGAAGTATACAGGATATTAGTAAATGTCAAATAAGATGGACAGGCCTGAAAAGGATACCAAAACACTGGAGATACAAGGCTACTATGTTTCCTGTGTAACAGCTTTGAAGCTTTCAATCAATTACAATTAATCAATCAGCATCTCAATCAACTGCTACAGGAGGATTTCACAGTTATGGAAAATCATTATATTTTCATCCTATGTTGCTCAGGCTCTTCAAAAATGCTGACATGCGTTTGTTGGATCCTTCAAAATTAGTGCATTTTTTGGAGGATCCAACATGGGTGCGGCAACATTTTTAGGGAATCCAAGCAACACAGTTTCCACCCCCAGCTGGCTTAGGCCAAATGATAACGCAAAGGATAACAAGAACACAAAGTCTTGGAAGATTCCCAACATTTTTAAGGCGCATCACATGTGGGCAATTTTACAATAACTATTTCTTCCACCTGGATGCTGCGATCTACCGTATTCTAAAGTGAAAGATCGAGATCTGGCTATAAATAAACTCAATCATCCAAAATAATTTCTCAGAAGAGATGTACTTTAAAGATCTCTTGACAAAGAACACGTCTATCCTGAGTCACAACCCATAAATGCATAGCCACTGTTAACTATTATTGAGGCTTGCATCATTAATCCCGTAAAAGTTACATCAACAAATAGTATGCAGAATAAAGCTGAAGTTGAGATGTTTACCTTAGACAAAAATCCATCTTTGGCTAGCTTGTAATTACTATCAGCATGATTCTTAGCCACCACACGTTCGTCCACCCAAAATATATGCCACTTGGACCAATCAACAGTCTTTTTGTAGCGGGCTTCACATAGTTTTCTGCTTCCCCCAGGTTTTCAGACATATTTACAATCTTATAGAGAAGGCAACAGAACTAATATGAAACTGATAGAGAATGTGCTTACATACCTAATTAAACTGATGATCGATCCACCGGATAACGCCATGGCAAATGCTCCCCTCTCTTTCACAGAAGCTTCTGCTAGTTCAGAAATATAGTCTGCTAGATCAGTGGTTAGTTCATCCAAATACTCATAAATCTTCACCTCTCTTCCATATTCTGTAACTCCAGAAAGAGCCATCCTACATTGTACAAATCACAACATACAACAAGTCAACCATATATTGTTTGATTCGCCTGACGAATAAAAAAAGAAACAAACAATAAACAGGCCTCAATTCCAAGCAAGCAAGTCGGGGTAGAAACTTTCCATTAAATTTCTTTTAGCATATTGCAAAAAGATATGACACTTAGGCCTAACTCAACCCAAAAAGAAAGGATTTTCCAAGTACACCCATCCATTTTCCCAACAAAGGCGAGACTCTAACCCACTCTAGCACCCCGCTCACTCCTAGGTGCAACTAGAGCGTAAACCCAAAATGAAATGCACCAGACACTAATACCATGTAAAAATAAGACATTTGGGCCAAACTCGACCCCAAAAGCTGACTTACGAGGGGAGAATTGCTCAAGTCTATAAAAACTATAAGCAAATCACTTATTCATTCCCCAACCAACGTAGGACTAACCCACTCTAACAACTCATTAACGCATGTGCCTGGAGTGTGGACCTGAAGCCGAAACAGGGATGAGCCTTCATGTAAAGATATGACACTTGAACCTGACTCAACCCCAAAAGCTAAATTGTCAAGCCCATATAAACAAATCACCAGTCCATTCCACAACCAACGCGAGAATCTAACACCCCTTTCATGCCCACAGAACTGGAGCTCAAATCTACCGGCTTGACGAATACATGCAGAGCAATTAGTCAACATACAGTTTAAGCAAAATTACAGCTTTCCTTTTTCTGTAACACCCATTGCTAATCTTGAAACTGTATACTCTATACACTATACATAATGAAATCAAACAAGTGGTGCGTGTGCAATTTAAAACAAACATAAGGGAAAAGGAAAAAAAATGAAATATATCAAGCAAGTAAACTAAAAGTCTAAAACAAAAAAGGGAACCAAAAATAAAATTAAAAAAATCTTGGTATCTTATATACATATCCATAGAATATTACATTTGTGCAACAAGAACCAGTGAAACCAAGACAGAGAAAGACAAGAGGGTCTTACAGAGGAGAAGGGAAAATAAAGAGCTGGAAATGTAGAGAAAAATGGAGATCACCTAATTTCTGTAATCAGTAAATATGTATGTATAGACACACATATCAACACCATGTGGCATAAGCTAATTTGTACTCTTCACGTGGACCATCAATTTTATGGGTAAAAAGTTTTAACTCAAAATTACAATAAATACTATCCTCTATTTTAATTTGTTTTCCTATTTTGGCTTAATAAAAACTTTTAAAAAATAAAAAAGATAAATATTATTGTCTTAAATCGAAGATATATTAATTGTATAAGGATAACATTTAATTTTATAATTTTAAATATATCACTTAAAAAGTTAAAATTAAAATAATACTAAAAAAAGTTATTTTAGCCATTTGACTTATAAATTAAAAAGAGATAAGTTAGAAATTCTAACTTATAATTTTGACTTATTACAATAATTAGGTAATTACTTAGAATTTTGTGCGATGATAAGTAATCTAATTAAGTTTATATATCTTAATATTAAAATTAAAAAAATACTCTAAAGTTATTGAATTGTTTCTATATAGAAAATTTAGCATTATAAATATATCTCAAGAACTTTATTAATTTAATATTACTAAAGTCGTAGTTATCTTCAATTATATTTTTGGATTATAACATTATTTCTCGATATAATTGGTTTTTCAATAGTACTTAAACTTCCTAATTTGAATACCAAATTACTATAATACCCACAACTTAAAAATCAATTTAGCATATTTTGTATTGTATTTATTTAATTATATTATTTTATATTACATGGAAAGTAGATAATTTTTCTCATCGAATGATTGTGACTTTTTAAAAGAGTTGCGACTTTTTCGAAGAGTTGTGACTTTTTCGAAGAGTTGTGACTTTTTCGAAGGGTTGCGACTTTTCCAAGGGTTTTTACTTTTTCGAAGGGTCATAACTTTTTCGAAGAGTTGTGAATTTTCTTTAGGGTCCTGACTTTTTCGAAGAGTTGTAACTTTTCTAAAGGGGTTACTATAATACTCCAAACTTAAAAATCAATTTAGTATATATTTTATATTTTATTTTATATTTACTTAATTATATTATATTATATTGAAAGTAAGATAATTTTTTATATTGAAGGATTGTGACTTTTTTCAAAAGGTTGTGACTTTTCCAAGGAGTTGTGACTTTTTTGAAAAAGTATGACATTTTCGAACGGTTGTGACTTTTTCGAAAGATTGTGACTTTTTCGAATGGTTGTGATTTTACCGAAAGATTGTGACTTTTTCAAAAAATTATGACTTTTTCGAAGAGTTGTGACTTTTTCGAAAGATTGTGATTTTACCGAAAGATTGTGACTTTTTCAAAAAATTATGACTTTTTCGAAGAGTTGTGACTTTTTCGAATGATTGTGATTTTTCCAAAGGGTTTTGACTTTTCTGAATGGGTTGTGACTTTTACTTTTTTGAAGAGTTATGAATTGTGATTTTTTTTAAAAAGGTGTGAATTTTTCAAATAGTTGTGACGTTTTCTAAAGGTTATGATTTTTTTGAATTCAAAGAGTTATGACTTTTTCGAAGGGTTATGATTTTTTCAAAGGGTAAGGGTTGTGATTTTTCTGAATAGTTGTGACTTTTTCGAATGGTTGTAACAGGTTAAAAAGTACCGTTTAATCAAAAAAGATGTCTTTTGAGTTTTTTTAAAACTTTTGTTGAACTATTTAATTGATTTTTAAAATATTGGATTTTTTTTAAAAAAAAATATTCCATCCGTCCCATTTTATGTGGCACTCTTTCCTTTTTGGTTCATCCCAAAAAAAAAATATCATCTTACTCGATCAAATTGGAATCAATTTACCTTTAAAATTTTCTTTTTACCCTTAATGAAATGATTCACAACCATACAAATATCTAAGAATGATTTTAGATCACAAAATTTTAAAGTCTTCTTTTTTTTTCTTAAACACCGTGTCAAGTCAAAGGATGTCACATAAAATGAGATGAAGGAAATAAGAATTATATGAGAGTGTCACATAGGCGAGCTTAATATTCCCTTAAATATATATACGATGATATGACATGATATATTTTTTTAATTTTACTCAAACATTATAGTAAAATACTAAGATATTTATTTAGCTCTAAAATAAATCAATACAATAAATTTTAAAATTAAATTGATAAAATTTAAATTGTACTGTCCAATCGAAAATGCGACACATGTCTCATGAATATGATATGAATTTAGCATGACATTGAAGAAAATTTACTTTGTGGGGTTGCTCGTGCATGATAACGACGATCACGACAAAATATTGCAGAGTACTCTCTATTTAAAGTAAATGGATGATGATCCATATGTTAAAAATCAGATAGGATAAAAAAATGTGTTTTCCTAGATCTTCTTCTGAATAATTATATGTCAATTAACTATCTTTGCTCTCACTTTATATATAACGTACTTCATGAATTTTCGTTTTCTCAAATTGTATTTTACATTTCCTTTTTACTCTATTTTTTTCAAAAAAATAAAAGAATATTTTTATTATATTCAATCCAAATCAATGTTCTGTCTATTTCAATGTATTTGTTTTGTTTTAAACGTGGTAAGAAAGTGAAAGAAATTTTTAAATTTTATGATTCTAAATTAAATATGGGCAAATTATAGAAATCTCATATTTTACATGAATAATCTCAATATATACCAACTTTTTTTGAAATTACTAAAAATTCCTTATTTTTAAAGAAATGTCGATACATAAACATCAGCATTGATACAATGCGAATTTTAGGGTTATTGATGATCTGTGTGTATCAGTTATTAAAA